>JAHWFP010208865.1:17319-107142 GCA_023313725.1 Lithobius niger | reverse complement strand
GCTCTAACTACTCCTCTAGTCGTTACTCTGTCCGACCACACCTTGATAGTGTGGGCCCTTGCTAAGTTAGAACCCACATGTGTAGTAACACATATGTTACAGCCTTTTTTCCCCAAACTTAATCCCAAGCCCTTTGGCTGTTAAGCCTTTTTTCCCCAAACCTAATCCCAATTTCAGTCGAATTTCTTGCTCTCCCAATTGTGCTAGTTTGATGCTGAAACCAGGGACAGATTAGGGTTCCTTTGGTGGGTATTTTCTTCTCGTGATTTTTTTTTACCCAACTTTACGTTTCTTTCTCGGGCCCTTTTTTAGCCCCTTTATCAGAGTCTCTTTATTTTTTAAACAAAGGGTGAAAAGTGGGTTAGCTGTGCAATGTTAACGGGTATTAAGTTATGCTGTTTTCGTTACGCCTAACATCGTTGGATCTTTTTCAAATTTAATAAGAGAATGTATTTTGACCTTGGGAGTTCGTTTTTCAGGTTTTGGGCGTTAACCCCGTTTTTAAGCGTATTTCAATTTTACTATTCAGTAAAAATTCTGGCTCATAGAAGCCATTTTCAATTTTCAATGTTGTGTATTAAAACAATATTTTCTGCTGTTCCCCCATAATCAACTTATTAACACTAGGACCCGTCATTTTTGACGGGGTGTCAGCTAGTGTTTTAATAGTCCTTGGGTCACTCTCTGTATAAAGCCTTAGAACACAATTTTGTAGAGAAAATTTTGTACCACGAGATATTTTAACCTGTGTTAGTACATGATATAGGGAGCATGTTGTAAAAATATCTTGTCTGTAAAATGTCAACTGCTCCTACAGCAGCTTGTTGTACGGTAACAGTGGCACATGATAAATTGTTGTTCTTCAACTAATAAAATATTGCTTCTAATAAGTTGTTGCAGATAAGACAAGAAGTCCATTCAGTAGAAGTAGTTAGTAAATAAAGATGCGATCAAAATAAATGAAATATTGCCGTGAGAAGGCGTAAATAAACACCCGTCGTAGCATCCGGGGACTGCAGTGAAGCCCAGCGCGCATCCGTCTAGACGCCACACACTGGGCTTCACTGCGGTCCTCGTTGGAACGATGGTTTAAAAAAATGTAGTCTATCTGTTGTTGTTTGGACCTTAATGTCAGCATGCCCGAGCAGGAGTTGAACCGGAAATATATAGAACAGAGAACTCGAGCAGTTTGACTACAGTGACACGTCCTCTCATCGTGATCGTAGCACTGTGTTCTTATGTTGTACACATGCGACTACACCATCATTCTTCGAATTTTCAATTTCCACTGGGGGTGTACTGCTGACTTGTAAATCCAAAGGGCAACATCCAACATCCAACATCCAACATCCAACATCCAACATTTTTTACGTTACTTTAATAAAAGTAGCACTCAGCTCTCTATCGACAGCAATTGCTCCAAATGAGATGGTAAAGAAAGATAGTGCTGGATTTCAATTTCTCTATTAATCTTTAGGGGGTCTCGAAATAGTCAAATCGAAATGAGCAAGTTCACAAATCGATTTCTCCTTTGCAAAAATGATTTCATTCTGTTTCAGTATCTGTATGTTGATATTGTAAATTTAGCCAATGTGTTTAGTTTCAAATGCACATGGGGAGGGAAAGTCATGTGGAGAATAAAGACTGGAGGAAGTTCCTTACCGAGCACAGGCAACATTTCGCCAAAAAAAATGTACAGTGGCTTTTAAATCTTGTTATTCTAGCTTACTTTATAAAAAAAAAAATAGCAAGTAAACTGTAAAATTGAGACCGGCATCAAAAAGACACTCAGCATTTAAATCTCACTTCACGTATAGTTGCTAAAATAAAAAACGTAGCTATTGTTCAGTCTTTCAACTCTATATATGTTACACAGGCTACAACCATCGGAAAGTGCTTTTCATTGGAAAGCGTGGGTTAAAAAAGAAGAACTTTAATTTTCTTATTTTTTAGGACCCTTCGTACAAATAGTTATTTTAAAACAAATGGACATTATCAAATAGAAGCATATTTTTTAAGAAAAAAAAACATGTTAGGTGCTTGGTAAAGAGAACAATTTCAATTTTAAAAATGTTTGTAAAAGCAAGGAAAATGACTATAGGTATGGCAAGGAGCAAGTGCATTGATAATTCATTAACATGGCCTAAAAAGCTAACTTTAAGCATAATGTATTTACGGAAATAGCTTATTTATAGGCTGTATTGTAACCGTTTTAATTCACAAAATAAGACTTACACAAAGTAACCCCACTGGGAGCAAACAATGGCAAACCCTGGACTTTTGTTGGGGAAGAAGGAGGGGATGAGTTACAGAAAATTAGAATTTAGAGTGCTGTTCGAGAAATTCAGCTAACAGAGCTGGGGAGAGCATGTTGTAGGCCATCGGGGCTCACCCTGTAAAGCAACTTATGTATAGCAGCTTTAGTGCCTATAAAACAGTTTAAATTATAAGTTAACTTTTGCCAGACTTTCAGCGTAACTTCGGATCTTGGTGAGAGTGGGAAGTGGGAATGTCTCCCCCCCCCCCCAGGTTCGCCACTGGGAACAAATTGCATAACTTCAAGACCAATGGAATTTATTACCTAGGGACCGTTTTTAACGTTTAATTACTTTAATCAGATGGGGCAAATCGTTAAGCTACATTGCTACAATTTGTACACAATCGTAGCCATGAAATTACAAGAATAAATAATTAATTAAGGAAATGTGTTGTAACATGGATTCGCAAAAATTTATTAGGTATTCCAAGTAGCCCTAATATTTATTTTAGGGCTGTTTTTTTTCTTGCCAACGAAGCGTTGCTAGCTGTTGTCATTCGCCTGACTGTTTAATAAATATTCTCTTTAAGGTAGCATTAGTTAGGTTAGCATGGGCGCATAGATATGTAGACCTCTACAGCTCAATAAACAAATCAATCATTCTTTAACAATCACAATAAACAAGGCACATTAGAACCAACAGTGTGCTCTCTGACGTCATGCTTAAACAATAACACGGGGAAAAAATTAAACGAAACGTCAAAAATATAAGCAGCATAGAGTTTCGGCATGAGTGCAGCCATCTGTGGGTGCAGCTATCTTGCCTGACCTTGAGAGTGAGTCGCACCTGCTTGCTCTTCGCGATCACTGATTGGCTAATAGGCCTAGGTTCACACGCGTTGAGTTCATGCACAATTCGTAAAAGAGTTCCCCCTTATTTCTATCGCTATTCATTCACAAACAACTTCTATTTCCAGATAATTATATTTTTGTAGTCAGCCAACACATCTTTACAAACTAGGTCAAAGATCTGGTGGTACACAATTTTCTCTACACACTGAAACAATAGGGCTCTGTGGCCCAAGGACTATAATAATAATAATAATAACAATTTGTCACGATAGCAACAGGTCTGGCAAGGACCCTAGGACCACTAACAGCCAGCCTAAATTACAAATAGAGGACAACCACGTATAATGATATTGATTGGCCATGGGAAGGTGAAAGGATTAGGTATAAAACTAATACATGTATTAAAATTTATTTGGTTAGTAAATGTAGTAAGTTAGGCATATATTCATTTAGTCTAGTCAATCTTGGGTTTGACCCTGAAAAAAATTGTAATAAAAGCAATTTCTTTGCAGTTAGTCTAAAAATACATCCAAAATGTTTTATAAATACATCCAAAACCTACGTACATCTAGCCACGAAAACATTGCTAAAGGGGTGAAATGCTTCTCCGAAAACAGTTTTTTGGCTGTTACTCCTTAACCGTCACCAAATCGACAGGATAATGTTAAAACAAAACCGTTCAGCACACAATTCTGGACAGGAAAGGTGATATACATATTTTACGTAAATGCAACCACTGAACCCGAAGAACGTGTTAAGTGTATCACCCTTAATATAATCACTAGACTGCTCCTATTCAGTTTCGAAGCGCTCCTTCGAGTTTCAAAATGGACATGCTTATAATATTCTGAAAAGTGACGAATTCTTCTTTCAATCAATCCTAATTAAAATTGTTTAGGTTAGATAGGGACTGTTTTACGCCTGTTTAAAAGTGAAGTGTTACCGGCGTAGTGGCAAAAGCAAATGGTGATTTTCGATTTCAAAGTGCTCTTACAATCTCTCTATTAACCCAAACTAGACATGCTTAGGACTTTTTGAAAGGTCGGGATCTCTTCTTTCTATCAATCCTAGCCAAAATGGTCAAGCTTAAATAGGGACCGTCACACACGTTTAACTGTGAAGTGATAATGGTGTAGCAACGAAAGCATATGGTGATTTTCGATTTCAGACGGCTACTGCGAGCGCTCTAACAACCCGAAGTGGACATGATTAGAATTTTCTGAAAGGTGGGGATCTCTTCCTTCCATCAATGCTAACTAAAATTGTTTAACATAGAAAGGGACCGTCTTACGCCCGTTTAAAGTTGAAGTGGCGTAGTGGCAAAAGCGTATAGTGATTTTCTATTTCAAACTGCTCTTACGATTTCTCTATTAATCCGAAGTGGACATGCTTAGGATTTTCTGAAAGGTGGGGATCTCTTCTTTCCATCAACCTTACCTAAACCTACTTAGCTTAGATGGAACTGTCCTACGCCAGTTTAAAAGGTGAAAGCATGAGGTGATTTTCGCTCCTATGGTATTACAACTTCACCTTCAAACGAGCATAGAACGGTCCCTATCTAAGCTAAACACGTTTAGTATAGATCAATAGAAAGAAGATATCTTCACCTTTAAGAAAATTCTAAGCACATCTATGTCGGGTTAATAGAGAGATTGTAAGAGCAGTTTGAAATAGAAAATCACTATACGCTTTTGCCACTACGCCACTAATATTTCATCTTTAAACTGTCGTAAAACGATCCCTTGTCAATTTTAGTTAGCATTGATGGAAAGAAGAGATCCCCATCTTTCAGAAAATTCTAATCATGTCCACTTCAGGTTGTTAGAGTGCTCACAGTACCCGTCTGAAATCATATATCACCATATGCTTTCGTTGCTACGCCATTATCACTTCACAGTTAAACGGGTGTCGGACGTTCCCTATTTAAACTTTACCATTTTGATTAAAATTGATGGAAAGAAAAGATCCCGACCTTTCAAAAAATCCTAAGCATGTCCAGTTTGGGTTAATAGAGAGATCGTAAGAGTACTTTGAAATCGAAAATCATGCTTTTGCCACTACGCCGGTAACACTTCACCTTTAAACAGTCGTAAAACAGTCCCTATCTAATCTATACAATTTTAATTAGGATTGATGGAAAGAAAAGTTCCCCACCTTTCAGAATATTATAAGCATGTTCATTTAGGGCAAACAAGAGAGCTCGAAAGAGCACTTTGAAAATGAATAGGAGCACTCTGGTGCATAATATTAAGGGTGATACGCTAACACATCCTAGGGGTTCAATGTTTGCATTTACGTAAAAAATGTATTATCACTGTTCCTGTCCAGAATTGTGTGCTGAACGTTTGTTTTCCTTTCGATTTGGTGACGGTTAAGAAGTTCAGCCGAAAAACTGTTTTCGGGGAAACATTTCACCCCCTTTAGTAATGTTTTTGTAGCTAGATTTTCGTAGGTTTTGGATGTATTTTATAAAACATATTTTTTAGACTAACTGCGAAGGCATTGCTTTTGTTACAATTTTTTTCGGGGTCAAACCCAAGATTGATCAGACTAAATGAAGATATGCTTAACTTACCACATTTACTAACCAAACAAATTTTAATACATGTTTACAACATTGTTAGGCTACAACAATACCTCATTGTACAACAATAATAACAATATTATAAGAGTGGTAATCAAGAGTGATAACTATACCTCTTACAACAATAAACCTGTTATTACAATGCTCACGCAACAATGCATTCAAAGTGATTGTTTATAGAGACCTTTGGTCCATTGTTATAAAAGTTTAATTATATATGCAACAAAGAACAGAAACTTGACAACTATTTAAGATAAACGTATGCAGTTTACGGCATTCATTAGCTTTATCTATCTTCAATTCCTATTCCTTATATATTGACGTAAACCCGATCCTTACGCCGCTGTGTACATTTTAAAACCGTGAAGAGATTAAAATGCTAACATGACAGTAGGGCTGTGTACAATTAAACCATTAATTTTCCGTAAAACTATAGGTTTTTAGAAATTTTTAATAGATTTGATTTTTGTCGGAACTTTTACGCTCTACAACTTTGGTCCTAAGCATTATTGCCGTAAAGTTAACGGGAGATGAGATAATGGACGAAAATCCTAAACCGGAAGAGACTTTTGGCCATTTTTCCAAGATGGCGGCAAAAGCTCAACTCGGAATGTTGGGAAGTTTTAGCATGTTGGTTAGTATGACGTATAGGTGTTATGTACCAATTTTCAGCATAATGGGAATTTGTACCCGCAAACGCCTAAAAATAGGCGAGTTTGACTGGACTATTGTTCCTTCTGTAGAAACTATAAAATTCCACAAAAAAGGGTTGCATGCATCAACCTTGACATCCAGACCAGGGTAGATTAGTACGGGTAGTGACGCTTTTCTGAAAACGTGGAGTAAAGAAAGACCTGCTTCCACCAACGGCACCAGAAGGCAACACTTGTCTGGTTCTCGTTGGAGCCGAAACTTGAAATAAAAAATGGCGGCGTCGTTGCCATGGTAACCATTGTAATAGCGACAATACCTGCGGAAACAGACTAAATACTCATGCGTGGGCATCATCCGAAGTAGAAGAACTTATTCAAACTGTATATAGATCGTTAGAATAAACATAAACCACGGATGATCCTTCAGCCTGAACGGGCGATGAACATGCTTTTCGGGTATTCTCGGAACATAAAACCATGTGTAAACTTAGCTCCATTCGTAACGACAATCCGTTTTAAAATTGAATGTTGCATTAAAAAATGTAAAACGATCAGCCAGTTTTGATCGTTTTTAAAAGTATTGTAATGTCCTAATCTGAATTATGGTATATTTTAAACGATTATTTTTGTATTCTTATCGTGATCAATTTGTTTTAGTGACGCTAAATAGTTTTGAATCCCATGATGCTTTGCACTTCCGTTACTTGACAACAGCGCTCTCTGGCGGTAAATTGTTGAAAGCAGGTACTTCTTTCGTCCTAAATGTTTACTGTTGTAAGAGAAAGAGTGGCACTACCTATATATTCTTCTACCCCGATCCAGACTAAAGCTCAGTGCAATTCCAATATACGGTGCCATCTTTCCTTTAGAGTGTTGTTTACGAACCGTTCAACACAGGCTCCTTATTACCTTTGTGGCTATGGACAAACTCTGCCATCCCAACATCATTCCATCCAACACAACTGCGAGAAAGGAACCAAGTACATAGTATGTGGATGCCCTCCCTTCCTAGTGCACTAATTGCAGGGTTATTAGTCAACTAAGGAAGGGAGACTGCCACATATGTTGTACTGTTTTTGGCTGGCTAAAAAAACTGTGCTGTATCGTTATTTTTTCACAACTATTATTCTGATTGTTTTGAATTCAAGACACGTAATCTGGGTATTGATAGCAACCAAATTTTACATGATTAGTTTAGTAATTATTTATTTATTAACGATTTTCTGCGAAATAGCCTTAGTTTTAGCAAGGGTAATATGGTTTTAGGTATAAATTTTCGAGGTTTTTGAGTATTACTGATATAAACTCTCGAAATCTTTAAAATGTTTTCGGGTCATCTCCTGTACAGTTTAATAGCTTTCAATTGAGCTACTGTTTGTCAAAATCTACTCAGTAGTTTAGATTCTCCCATCAATCGAAGCCTATTCAATTAGACATTTTTTTGATTTTTGAAATTTTTTAACATTTTCCAGTTTCAAGATTTTCTTGGTTCGAGACTTTGGATGTTCGAGATTTAGGACCTTCGAGATTGTGGCTTTCGAGGTAGGGGGGTTCAAGATTTTGGCTTTCAAGAATTTGGTTTTCGAGATTGTGTCTAGGACTCTTTCAGTTGACCTTGGCTATCGTAATATAACGGATGCGATCGGCGCGTGGCTATTATAAGGCAGGCGGACAGTTATAAGGCAGGCGGGATGTTGCTTTAATAGCATTGTGATATCCTTGGCATGGACACACCTAAGCCCAGCGTGGGCACCAATGGTAATAACTGACACGAACTACCAGAGTGTTGGCTACAGCTGATAAGACAGCTGGCTTCCTGTTTACTCCTCCGTAAATATTAGTACAACAGGAGTCGTACTGGTTTAAAAAAAATAATCTAAGCCTAGCTGGAAATAAAATCATGATTACGGAGGCAAGATGTATTTTTTTTAGTCACTACCTATTTTTAAAGAAAGATACATAAGTTTTCGCTTTCGAGAAAAACTATTTAACACTATTTTTGAAAACTGTTTACAAAATCAAAAAACACAAGATGTAAAAAAAAAAAAATCGGTTTTAAGTAAATTGACATTTTTGAAACTGACTGAAAAATTATCAGTTTAAAATTTACTATGGAGCAATTTTTTTGCAATTACAATCAGAAATAAATTAATTTGTTGTTGTATCTTGTGGCCTTTTTTGGTTAATTTCTTGTTTCAGCAACCATTTCTGTAGCTAAAACGCTACATTGTTGCTTGTAAAAAGACATCTGACAGCCAAGAGATCGGTGCCAATGTTGCTTTTGGTTAGGCTTCACCGGAGTGGAAATTGTGGCTCCAAACAATTTTTTATTCCGATGAGTGAAGAATTTACATGAAAATACAAAAAAGATACAAAAAAGATAAAAACGTGAAATCAATTTTTCACACAAACAACAAAATACACTACATTTTTACCTAATTTTAAAGGTGGACATTTTTTAAATAAACAGAGCCGATTCACTGCACGAATAACTAGGGGACAAAACGTTTTAGCGTCACTCGCTACAGTTTAAAAAGAATTATCATTTAATTCACGTGCAACAGGTTACAACAAAAAAAAAAAAACGGAGAAGTTGTAGCCAACTGGTAAGTTTTTGCAAAAAACTACAAATTGAGCTTGTCCGGAGCTCTACGCAGTCTCTTTGAACGATGTTGAGCAGTTTGAAGTTGCGCAGCAATATCAACCCGTGTTGGTGATAGCACAACTTTACGTTTATTGTGATTCGGTTTCACTTTTTTGTTTGCAATGACCTGGCTTCGGTGGTGATTGTTTAGCGGATGGTGACATAACAACCGATGAAGGTTGTGACATTTCTGGCTTCGAATTTCCTTCAAGAGGGGCGGTGGTACTACCCAAATATGATTGCCACCTGATGACTTACGTTGTAAGTTCTCAGGTGATTTTTCAAGCTGTTAGATTGGTGGAATTTCGCCCTCGACGAAAGAAATTGACTTTCTGGATTGGCCGAGAGATGGACGCTCAGGAACTACGTCAGCGGAACTTGGCTTTTCACGTTTCTTACCGCCAAAAGACATGCGGTTGAAAATTGCGTGATCTTGCTTATTATTATTCACAGAGGATTTACTGCTTTTCGCCCTCGGAATAAGTGCATTTGGTGGCTGTTCTGGATATTCCTTTTCAGCGGTATGTAACCTTAGTTGTGCATGATGTTTGCAAATCGTATTGCCGTTAGTATCAACGATAGTATAGGATTGATTACTACCTATTTGGTTAAAGACACCAACTGACCATAGTTTGTCATTAGTAGTACTAAAGTCACGATACCAAACCTTATCACCTATTTGATACGTTTTCAACTCACGATGGTGGGTGCTCTGTACTTGTTTTAATTGTTTGCGGCGAACTGCTCCAATAGGCGGCAACTGCTGAATTCAAACTCCAAACTTTCCGGGTGTTGCTTACTTGGTAGCGGAGATAGTTATTCACGCTGATAACAAGTAAGAATTTATACTCTCTTGAATAGTAGACCCCTGACGCCGCGCGGCCTTGTAGACTCTCTTGAAATTACGGAGCAAAACTTGGCCCTGTCATGTGCCTAATCCCATTGGATTTTGGCATTCTAAGGACATAAATTGGGCAGCATTGTCCGCAACTAAGCTGTCCATTAAACCATATAAAGCTATATGATAGTTTAAAACATCAAAGACACGCGCGGACGTTGTTGACTTCATTTTATGCACAAAAGGAATTTTTGAATGTGCGTCTACTAGAATGAAAAACATGCAATTGTCCATCGGTCCGAGAAAATCAGCGTGCATAGGATTATTCGGCTTTAGTGGGTGTTCCCACGTGTGCTTTGGCCCAGATGTTTGAGTATCTTTATACTCTTGACAATTTTGGCATGATTTGACTTTATTTTCAATGTCAGAGTCAATCCGGGCCACCAGACCTTTTGTCTAGCTAAACTTTGCAATTTAACTATGGCTAAGTGAGCACTGTGTAGATCTTTCAAGATTTGTCTCCGCAAGGCCGTCAGCACCAGGACTCTATACCCCCAATATAGGGTTTCGTTTTCAACTGAGATATCAGCACGACGTGTGAAGTACGATAACAGATCGGGAATTTCGCATTTGTAAGGCCAGCCATGGTTCACATAACGATAAACTTTTCAAAGGATTTTATCACGTTTACTTTCAAGAACGAGTGTCTCGTTTAAAACTGTAAGATTAGAAATAGTTTCTAAAGCAAGAATATTATATTACTCTTTTGCCTTTTCGAGTTCCTCGGTATTTGGGAGGGGAAATCACGATAATGCGTCTGCCGTCGAATTAAGTTTACCGGGAATGTGTTCGAATTCGTAATCGTAAGCATTAAGCATCACTGCCCAACGCTGAACCCTGGCGGCTGCCATCTGCGGTATTCCTTTTTTATGGCCAAAAATCCAAACTAAAGCCTTTTGATCAGACTAAAGTATGAATCGCTGCCCATAAACGTATTCATGAAACTGCTTCACTCCCCAAGCCACGCTGAGAGCTTCCCGATCAAAATGCGAGTAGCTCATTTCGGCTTGAGTTAGATTTCGCGAAGCGAAAGCTATCGGCCATGATTCGTCTTTTTTCATGATATGCATGAGGCACGCGCCGACTCCGTAGTGTGAGCCGTCACAAACGAGTTTGAGCTTTAATTTCGGATCGTAATGAACCAGAACTTTTGATTTAAGAAATAATTCTTTTATTTTACTCACGGCTCGGTCACATTCTGCCCCCCAAACCCACTTCACACTTGGGCTTAATAAACGTGTTACTGGTGACAGAATATGAGCGAGATTAGGTAGATATTTTGAGTAATGGTTTACAAAACCCAGAAAGCTCTGTAGCTCTTGAATACATGTTGGGTTAGGAGCGTTTGTGATTGCTTCGATAACCTCAGGGAGTGTATGCAGGCCTTCTGCATTTATCATGTGGCCTAAATATTTTAATTCAGGCCGCGACAGTTTGCACTTCTCTATCTTAAGTTTGGCTCCTGCATCTTGTAAAGCATTTAACAGTTTATTTAACGATTCGTCATGCTCACCCCCCTTTCCGCTCACCAGGATGTCATCGTAAAACGGGAGACATTTGGGGATTTTACTGGTGACTTGAGTCATTACCCTCTGGAAAATACCAGGGCTGGACGCTAGGCCCAGGGGTATGCAAAGCCATCTAAATAAATCCAGGGTTGTATTTATTGTCAAAGCTTCTTGTGACTCTTTATCGAGTTCAATTTGCAGAAATAAGTCCTTAAGATCGATAATGGAAAAAGTGCCACTGCCTGCTAATTCACTGAATAATTCTGCTGGCGTGGGAACCGGATAGTGGTCGACCTCCAGTTGGGGATTCTCGGTGGTTTTATAATCACCTATCACCCGGATTTGGCCATCCGGTGTGTGAACTATGACTATCGGCGTAGACCACTGAGAGGTTTGCACAGGCTCTAGAATTCCAAGGCCAACCAATCTACAAATTTCTTGGTTAACCTTTTCTTTGAGTGCTAACGGAACTGGTCTAACACGACAGTACACAGGCTTTGCATCAGGTTTTAAATGAATCTAAGCTTTAAAGTTCTTAAATTTACCCATGCCTTCAGAAAATAGCTCCAGGAAACCCTTCACTATTTCGGAAGTGTCAACTGGTGTAATCCTAGTTTTAATTTTCTTTACACTTTTCTTGGGTTTAAATTTAGTTTGTAAGTCATAAAATGGATGGTAGTCAACCCCAAAAATCGAAAGCCAATCCTTTCCCATTAATGCAGGTTTATACAATTTGGAAACTAATGCATCCAAGTGTTCAATTTGACCTTTGACTTCAACCTTCAGACTTACAGTGTAAATCGTGTTCTCAATTCCGTCTGTGTACGAGTGTATCGAATATGGACTAAGTTTTAAAGGACAGTCCGCAAAATATTTTTGATGTCACTCAATAGGGATAATGTATGCGTCTGCCCCGGAATCGAGTTCCATTTCTAACTCAACACCATTTAGACAGACTGGCATTTTCCATTTATGGATTTCATAGAATTAACTACTACTTCATCTTATTGGTTTGTAGGGGAATTGAAATCTGATCAGTCTAAGAGTATTATTTTTTAGTACAAGATAGTCGTTGTCTGAATCTGTATCAGACCCGGAACCAGACTCTGAATTTTTGGCTTCAACATCCTGGCCTTCTTCACTATCACTTTCGCTATCGCGTTCGAGTTTGTTGACGTGTTTTTTATAGCTATACTTTAGTTTAGACTTCGGTCTAGCCTTATAATTTGTGCTAGAACTTGCTTCAGGGTGGTCGAGTGTTTTTGAAGTTCTATTCAAATGACTAGCTTTTCGGCACACTGTTTTTAAAAGGCCGACAGTGTGGCATTGGCCACATGCATAGTCGCGATATTTACAACGTGTTTTCACGTGGCCGTTTTTGCCACAACGATAGCAAATAAAATTCTTAGTGGATTTAGGCCTACTGGTTGTTTTGCTCGATTTTTTAGCTATGTAATAAACAGCTCTAGAATGGCCTCTCAAAACACTTTGGTCTGTTTCAGCAGATTCTAAGGATAAAGCTAAGGATGTATCCTTTAAATCCAGAGTCTGCTTCAACAACTCGCGTTGAATGACTTTTGATTGGATCCCCCCAATTAGGCGATCCCTAATCATTTCACTGTTAATATCTTTAATTTTAGCGAAGTCAGAATACTTCGTCATTAGCTTTAATGCAGCTAAATATTCCCATATACACTCATCTTATTTGTGTGATCTTCTAAAGAAAGACACCACGGAGGGCACTGGCTCGATGTCGTCTAAAACTTTTTTAACGAGTTCATCAAATGTTAATGAGTCGGGCAAATCAGGTGAGATGATATTCAAAATCCTATCAAACATTTTCTGGCCTACAGATGCCATTAGAAAATTGACTTGCTTGGTTGCTGGTATTTCTTTAGCTTTAAAATAATAACTAATTCGGTTGGAGTATTTCTCCCATGTATCGGACTCGTAATCAAATTCCGAAAATAAACCAGTGGTTTTAGACGAACCCATGTTGACATCGTCTTCACTATTACTAGATTCAAAATTTAAATTTAAATTAGAACTAGCTTCGTTAACACTTGCGTTCACTACTGAATTATTTTCAGTTTCACTTTCACTGCTAATTATAGCAGTTACAGGTGGTTTGCTACCGACACCTGTCTTTGGCATAAGCCTTACAAAATTAAATTAAATTAAATTTAATTACAATCCTGTTTAACGTGCAAGGATTAAACTGGAGCACTCAAGACTACCGGTCACTTATTTAAACACAGAAATAAATCAAGCTTGACTGTAGCCTACCTAGTTGTATAAATTAACTGCCTACAAGTTAAATTTAAAGGGACTAGGCTTTAAAAAAAATGTTTTACGGTTACCATATTGCAACGTTTTACAAAACAACACTCCTCGCCTAAGCTTCAGCACAGAACAGATTTCACTGAGTTTAAGCATTTTACGGTGTTAAATTTTACACCGACACACACTAGCCTGAATATGGGCAATGGCACAATCGAATTTACAAGGGTTAATTTAGCAGCGCATTTTTCGAACCTTCAGGTTTATAATACTGCCTGAGCGGACATGCCAGTGCGTCGCTCTAGAACACTGCCAAGGTAAAATTAACCATAATAAATCCAATTGCCCACTTCGGTTCTAGTTGATAAGGTACTAAATTGAACTATTATCATTTTCGTACCACTATTCACTACCACGACAAAATAACACTGTTTGAAAAAAGTATAAACTCTGATAGGAATTCAGAGCACTAATTTTCATTGCCAAAATAAAAAAATTTGCAACTTACCACAAATAAGGAGCAAAGATGTGGTTGAAGACCTATCAGTTTACACTTAAGTTTTAAAGATAACCGAAGGTATCGGACTCGTCGCCAACTGTGATGTCCTTGTCATGGACACACCTAAGCCCAGCGTGGGCACCAATGGTAATAACTGACACGGACTACCGAAGTGTAGGCTACAGCTGATAAGACAGCTGGCTTCCTGTTTACGCCTCCTTAAATATTAGTACAACAGGAAGTCATGTGATACCATAAATACTCTATGCAGTGAATGGGTCAGCCCTAAAGGGTTATCTGGGTATGGTTAACATAATGACTTGAAATTGAAGGCGGCCATTGTGGAGCTCACAAGTGACGACTCCACAAGCATCTTGTAGATATTTACCCTTGCAATAACCATGACATTTCATCTGTGTGTGCGCATGTATTAATTTTTAATCGCTTGCTGGTAATTACCATGAGATCAAAAATCTAAAAGCCTGATGTGGTAAAAAAATTAAAATTATTTATACCTATAGATAGCTGAAGAAAAATTATAAAATACTAGCCTAAAAACTATACAGTGTAATGTTAATATACGAAAATCTTACCAGTTTGTGACGACACAATTTTTACGTTCACTACTGAATTATTTTCAGTTTCACTTTCACTGCTAATTATAGCAGTTACAGGTGGTTTGCTACCGACACCTGTCTTTGGCATAAGCCTTACAAAATTAAATTAAATTAAATTTAATTACAATCCTGTTTAACGTGCAAGGATTGAACTGGAGCACTCAAAACTGGTGACGTTTTTACGTCGTGGTGCCATTTTGTTTACTAGGCCCAAGGCCAACTGAGATAGTAGCTGCATTCCTCGCTGCGAGGAATGCAGCTACTATTTCAGGTGGCCTTGCATTACTCCGCCGAGTTTTGCTATGGTTACAGGCACGGATGGAGATTTGCGCGTGGCTGTTGTAGGACAAGGATCGATAAAATGGCGTTGGGTGCAGCAACGCTATATTTATCACGATCGTCTTACTCTGTCTCCTCCTCTGTTAGTAGTTGAATGGGGTTGCCTGTTGGGATGTAGTGATCAGCCTGTTTAGGAACCTTATAATGTTCTTAGGGAGCGTATTAATATTAATGGAGTGGCTCGATGTGATGTTGATGTCTAGTATGTATGGAGGACTGCCTTATCCTCAACTCTTGGATCATTGGTCACCAGTTCTCAGTGATGTTTGAGTTTAATAGTTCCGTAATAGTTCAGTAATAGTTCCGTGCGGCGTAGGTATGTGGAGTGTCCTGTTGTGGGTGCCTTGTTGTGTTTCGTCATGTATTGTATACAGGGTGTTTGGAAAGTGGTGTCAAATATTTTAAGGGTCCACTGTGGGATCAAAGATAAGAAGAAAAAGTCCTATAAACATGGGTCCGGAAATGCACCAGTCTTTAGTTACAGCCCCCCCCCCCCCAGGTTTGGGGTAAACAGTTCTTAAATACCTCGTAATGATTCACCGTTTCCATTCCAAACTCAGGATATGTGCCATATCATACCTGGTGTTTCAGTACTTCATAATACAGTATTGGGTCGCACAACTTATCAGAGGGAGAGGTAATTTTCTTATGGGGGGGGGGGATCAAACGTGGGGGAAGAGAGAGTAACTGCTTTGGTCTTGTACTTTAATGAAACAAATTGTAGAAAAAACACATTGCGTGATTGAAAACAATCGAAAGTAGTACTGTACTTTCTTTCATTACGTGTAAAGACCAAATAGGTTACATCGTTTTCCAAGTTTGTGCCCCCCCCCCCCAAAAAAAAAACAACTACTGTACGTACATCTCTGTGGAGAGCACCAAACATTATCAATCGGGTATCCTCACCATTAAAAGTGAGGGATTTAATGTGTTTGTTTTCTACTCTTCAAGCAAAGAAGCTTAAAACGTAAAAGTGGGGGAATCCTTAGAATTCGGATGATCACTTGTTTCATAGGCCGAAGCGGCGAGAACAACATTACTGTACTCAACCCACACATTTGAATTTGGTTGCTTATTTGTTTGTTTGTTTGTTGCCTTTGTCTAACGCTCCAGCTTCCACAAAAATCATCGCATAAACTTGGTTTTGATTTGGAGGTAAATCTCCACCTCAGATTCTTTGTAGTTTTAAGTGTTAAAGACAAAAATCCTTGAAAACCCAACTTCTAAAAAACAATAACTTAGAAGTCTTAAAAGTTACATTACAGCGGGCAAGCTCTGCCATTCATTAGTTGCTATCCCCCTGTTACGATCTCCCTTCCAGAATGTAATAACATTTATTGACAAAAACAACAACGTTTGTGATGCGAAAAAGTACTGTAATCACAAATTCAAATTGAACATTCGCATATCTGTACAAGGTGACCTTGAACACCATTTGGGGAGTCCACATTTCGGGGTTGACAGACGACTTCTTGTTAATACAGGGGTTTGTTAAATCACTTGATGACTTAAATCTAAAGGTGACATTGTGATCCTTTGTTCACGTTTACTGTTCGGTAGTTCTCTTCCCTAAGTATGGAGTATCCAGACATCGAACTGGCAGACATGCACTACATGTATGGTCTTGCAGATGGAAATGCATTGGAAGCACGACGTCTCTACGCTCAAAGGTATCCAGACAGGAATTTGTCATGTGCTAGAACGTTCAGTCGTTTCCACCAGCGCTTACGGGAAACAGGTTCATTTGGGAGACGGACATCGGATGCTGGAAGATCCAGAACTGTGCGAACTGTTGACTTGGAAGACAGAGTTCTCCAGCACATAGCAGAAAATCCATCGGATAGCACACGACGCATTGCACGCAGAGAGGGTGTCAGTAATTCAACGATTTGGGACATTTTGCATCATAACCTGCTATACCCCTACCATTTGCAACGTGTCCAAGGTCTTGGCGAGGCCGACCTTCCACCACGACGAGCGTTCTGTGTGCGACTGAATCATGAATGTGGAGCAGACGCTCATTTCCTGCCGTCTAGCCTGTTTACAGATGAGGCTGGCTTCACACGTGATGGCATATTCAACTATCACAACAACCATCTTTGGGACCATGCAAATCCACACGAGGTACAACAATCTAGACATCAACAACAATTTAGTCTAAACGTTTGGGCTGGAATTGTTGGTGATCATTTGGTAGGGCCTTTTTTTCTACCTCGACGCCTAAATGGAGAAACCTACCTCCATTTCCTCCAGTATGACTTGCCCCAACTACTGGAAGACGTTCCCCTGGCAGTCAGGACACGAATGTGGCTTATGCACGATGGTGCACCTGCTCACTTCAGCCTTTTGGCCCGACATTACCTTGATGGAAGCTTTCTTGACAGATGCATTGGACGTGCAGGCCCAATAGCATGGCCTGCTAGATCTCCGGACTTAAACCCGTTAGACTTTTATCTTTGGGGACACTTAAAGTCACTCGTGTACAGTACACCAATTCCCAATGCTGATGTACTTCGCCAAAGGATTGTGGATGGATGCAACCAGATTCGCACAACCCCTGGAATCTTTGAACGGGTTCGTCGGTCCATGGCGCAGCGGCTTCGGAACTGCATCGAGGCAGAGGGGGGTCATTTTGAGCACCTACTATGATAAAACGCTTACGTTTAGTTTGTTTTCCGTCGTATTTATCTTTTTGAGTTGCTTATCACAGAATGTTCTGGAGAAGAAGGTCTTTTGCGGATGCGTATTGCAGTTAATTGCAGCAGAGCCGCAAATGCAATGATACTCAGTAAAACTTTGAGTAGCCATCTTCTGTTTACTTAATGATGTTTCATTTCTCGATTGTTTTCAATCACACAGTAATGTGATACGATGTGTTTTTTCTGGTATGTACAATTTGTTTCATTAAAGTACAAGACCAAAGCAGTTACTCCTCTCTTCCCCCACGTTTGATCCCCCCCCCCATAAAAAAATTACCTCTCCCTCTGATTAGTTGCGCGACCCAATACTGTATTATGAAGTACTGAAATACCAGGTATGATATGGCACATATCCTGAGTTTGGAATGGAAACGGTAAATCATTACGAGGTATTTAAGAACTGTTTACCCCAAACCTGGGGGGGGGGGGGGGGGCTGTAACTAAAGACTGGTGCATTTCCGGACCCATGTTTATAGGACTTTTTCTTCTTATCTTTGATCACACAGCGGACCCTCAAAATATTTGACACCAATTTCCGAACACCCTGTATATCACAATGTGAAGCTGAGCCAGTTGTCTCATGTCTGGTTTCGTTTTAGCAACAAGTCTTTCCCAGCCATTTTGTCTACCATCATTGCATTTTGTAATTACGTTGCCATCCTTTCTAAGGCTAATCCATCATTACTTCCTCGACATCTCTAATTTGCATGTTTTGCCTTGCGTCCTTCCACCATGATTTCAGAGTATGTGCACTAATATTATCGGCCAAAACCTACACAACAAAGCTAGACTATAGGCATAAATAACAAAAAACACACATGTGCTTAAGTGATGATGGCCAGTGCTGAAGGAAATGCGGACAAATATTACCAACTATTATTTCTCTTTTCCTTTTTTAATTATTATTTTTAAACATTTAGGTCAATCGAGAGACTCAAACTGTCATTCGCTTGGTTGGTTCTCATCGACCCTTGCATCCTTTCTTGTTAATTGGGAGCCAAGATTAAATGTTAAGTTTTCCATTGTTGGCAGAAATCTGGTGTTCGGGTAGTTTGTGTTTCAGTATTGTTTTCTGCTTTTTGTGTCTCCTGTGGAATTCTTCCCCTTGGAATATGTTTTGCGCTAGTTCACTGCCTTCTGCATTTTTCCGTTGTAATTGTTCTGTTCACTAGATTTATTGTTATCATTGGTTTTGTAGTTGGTTTGTTGTTATGGCTGGCAGGGTTGAAGGATGGTATTTACCTATTATCACCTTCCGGACCTGGAATTTACCTATTATCGCCTTCCGGACCTAATTGTCACCCTTAGTTGTTTGCTTGGCACTCAACAGTC
Source organism: Lithobius niger (assembly GCA_023313725.1). Taxonomy (NCBI): domain Eukaryota; kingdom Metazoa; phylum Arthropoda; class Chilopoda; order Lithobiomorpha; family Lithobiidae; genus Lithobius; species Lithobius niger. The sequence continues at coordinate 87,980 of JAHWFP010208865.1, read as the reverse complement.
CATGGCAGCTGGAAGAAACAAGCAAAACAAGCTGGCAAGGCATCACTTAAGGATGGCAAGAAGGCAATAAAACTTCATGGAAAAAATACAGTCTGTTGAGAACGTAAACCCCAACGGACCACATCGATGGAATCCTGAGAGAGGAGATTCAGCAAGTTAAAACGAAAGGAAAAGAACTTAAGTGTCTTGAAGTAGAGTGCGAAGCAAGAAGATCTCTCATTAAAGGTACACACAATGATGTCTGGTGAGCATGCAGATTAATTAAACCCAAACCACCACCAGCAACCAGCAATCAGTAGCCACCCGGTGTTTTCTCTGTCAGATGCAGTTACAAGAACACACATTAAAGAACATAAAGCAATATTGGAATGACAAATTTGTTTTAAATTTTCACCCTAGACCACAAAGCTGCAGAAAAGGTACGGAGGCACCACATAGCAAGTATCTGGGTAAGGTTTCTGACAAACCACGGTGTAATCAGAATGAATGTCACGTATTATGCCAAGGTATTTTATTCCATCGCTGCTGTAGGAAAAACTAAGGGGGAGACAGTGAGATCTCTCCTCACATAACACCACAAACCTCTGGTCGTTTGATCATTAACTGAAACCCCAGAAGCTCTCCCAAACTCAACTACAGACTGTTGCAAACCTCCTCCATGACCAATGGTTACTGCAACATCATCTGTATAGGTATTGGAAGTCACAGCATCATTGGCAAAAGCTGGACCACGAAAACTGTAGGGTCTAACACATGACTGCAATATGAGAAGGAAGGGTTCTGATGCAATACTGTACAAAACATCAGGGAATGGACAACCATCCCGAATCCCTTCAGGAATATAAACGCCTAACTAAGTCAATGAAAGATGATGGAAGGCCCAGTTGTTTAAGAACACTGAATAGATAAACATGAATAAATCCACTCATCTACAGGAAGCGCCACAGGAAGACTACCAACAAGACCTTGATAAGTAGCACACTTGCTGGCTTAACGCAGACATGCGTAAGGCATTACAGCTAAGCATGCTAGAACAAAGACAGATCTTTACCGCATTACAGAATGTTAGCAATAATCATAGGTTGAGAAAGTCCAGCAACACAGTCAGCTCGGACTTACGTGTCACTACATTGAAGTCAGCCGGAAAATAGAGTGTGCGAAATCTCGCGTCGTGTGGCGTAACTAAGAACAATGTGCCTAGACCAATCACCAATCGGCCCGTCTGATTGTTTTCAACTTAAATGATTTTTGTTTCCCATCATTAATTTAAGCCTAGTATTGTTTAAAAGGTATTATTAAAATAAAACATTCACGAATAAAAATAATCAAACATTAAAAGCAAATAAAAAAAGTTACGCATTTCCGAAGCTACGCAGTTGTACTTTGACATTTTGGATGCAACCTGTTGAGCTTAAAGTTGAGGTTTGAGTTCGAACATTTCTTTTAGGCTTATGGCTTTTGATCCTTACAAATTGCAATTGAAATTTAAAATTAAATTACAAATTAGAAATCAAACGTAAAAAAAAACTAAATAGCTAAGATTAAAGCTCAGAATTAAAGAGTACCATTAGTACATGAAAAGTTCCGTAGGAACGATGAGTAACAGACTTGTATTAGGGTGGTGTCCTAGCGTTTGACCGATCACAGAGAATCGCCTCGAACCCCCTTGGAACTAAACCACTAAAATTTACAATCTCAAAAACTAGATGGTGCTAGCAATTTGTCCTTTTTAAAACTTCAGTATCATTTACAGCTTGTTTGTGGGCTCTCAATGTTATTCATAAATTCTTATTAAAAGTATTCTTTGGAATTCTCAGACGAATAAAATTTATTAAGCTATATTCTAAACTCTTTTTGATATTATTTTTAACCAATCACGAAGCAGTTTGGTTACAAAGAACGCCATGACATGTGTTATGTAATGTGCCACTCGTGCTTCAACTAAAAAATTGAAATCTTCCAAGTCAACTGCCAGAAAGCGACAGATAAGGAAATTCAACTTTATAAACAACAAGAAAATAGTTTGATAATATGGCAAAAAATGTTTGCTCACTTAGTGCAATTATTTTGTTGGTGGTCGGTGTTCATACTGGAGATACGGCCTAAAGAGTAAAATTTGTGGTAAAGCATATCTACGATTATCTGATGCACATTTTAAGTCGAAAGACAGGAAGCTGATTGTATCTAAAGTGTGGCACGTCGTATTATGATTTGTGAGATTTTCTGCTGCATTTTCTACATTCTGCGACACAGCAGTGAAAAACTGTTTAAATGTGGAAATTGTAGTAAAGCCTTTACACTGAAGCTCATGTTTAGTTGCGTTTTGTGCAAACATGGGAGCAAGAAGTGCCTTAGCGCCGGTGCACACGTGCGGTCACCGCTGCGCTGCGGTACCGCATTTGCAGTTTGGTTTACGTGCCATCTGTTGGCTACTGCACACGTACCTGCGTCGACATTGCGTTACCGCCTGCCGCTCACCCGCTGCTCATGCGGTCGTTTTGCACTGCAGTTCCCCCCCATCAATGCAGCAGTACCGCAGTGTTAAAAAAATGCACTTGTGTTTCTGAGTACCTTGGATGACTTGAGCGGTGCACACGTCCACCGTTTACCGCAAAAGCGTTACCGAAAATGGCGTCCAATTTCGAAGAAATAGACATGGAATTGTTTATTGGGGGAGTAAAGAACTATCCTGAAATATGAAATGTTGCTACAGAAATGATTGAAGACTCAGTGGGAAGTAATTGAAGAAAGTGTGTAGCAATGTAGTCGAATGGATAATGGTGTAAAACCCATTGAAGTGTGAATTGTATGCTGCAGCATTTTTATTGAGAAGCCGTTTATTATCTACGGTCGAATTCTACTCTAACTGATTTTGTAAGGTGTGTGCTACTTCAAATACTAAGCTTCAGCAGGTCTCCTTTTTGGAAAAACAATGAATAACATTAAAAAAAAATAATATGTTTTATAAAAAAAAATCCTTTAACTTTTCGTGTTTTTTCTTCTTCTATTTATGCTATAGGTTAATTACTAGAAAATTCTTATTCGTTGCATTTACATGACACAGTGCAAGAGTGCATTTTTTAGGGTACTCTACTCCTAAGCAGAGGGGGGGGGGGGAGGAAGGCTCTTGCTTCAAAATCCTTTACACATTCATATATAAATATAGCATCACTGGTTATTAGTGCTAAAAATTGTTTAAAATATGAGTAATAGAAACCGTGCCAGTCTAAAAAGTGTTCGGTAATGAGAAAGCGCCTCCGTTAGTCTGTCCAGTAGCACAGACTCGGGGTCTGGGGAAGAGCATCCCTAGAGCATTCCGAGGAACTGAAGCATTTTATGGTACATCACTGCCGAATCCGGCTACTTTAGAGTACTTATTCATTTCACATATTCTGGCAGAATTTCTGTAGCATTATGACAATGGGAGAAGAAGTATCGTTATGTCTTTCTTACACGAATCCTACAAAATATTCAGTGTGTGACACTGCACCTTCTTATAAATTACGCTTGTTACAGTGTAAGGGATTCGTTTTGGCAATCAATCATTAGAATTAAAATTGTAGTACGAATTTCGTGTTTAACGAATGTGAGACAATGCATATTTCAGTACATAATTGTGGGAAAACCTTAAAATGCATATTTTGTGATGCTGCATTCTAACCTATTTAAAAGAATTGTCTTTTAAACGTTATTTTTATAAACCACCAGTTGTGAAGCACATAATAATGATGTTGCATAGCATATTTTACTTTGATGAGCTTATTAATAAAGCTGCACTTTCGTTAAACTAGGTTTGAAGTATCGGAATTGAATGTGTAATAGTGTGAAGCCTTGGAAGTGTTAATTGTGTGATGCTGCAATTTTACTTCTACAGTAACTAATATCATTGGGTTATTTTGCCTGTCGAGCAATGACCTAAATAACGAGGGAGGGGGGGAGCAGGGAGGTCAAGCGCCCCCCCCCCCCCAAAAAAAAAAGAAGCCGAGGCGTAATTTTTGCTTCGATATTGACCTTTAAATGTTTTATTTTTTTTATAGCCATAGTAATTACACAGTATGCAAATGTGAAAATTCATGCAATAAAAATGAAGCGCTTGTGCGTTTTCTAGTTTTCCTCATGACAGCTTACCTGCACGGTGTAAGAAGTTGTTCGGTGTGGGTGCAATCACCAAAGGATCTACACTCTACAGCACTGAGATTACACACCTGACACATAGGACGAATGTTGTCCCTAAGATCGGGGGAGGGGGGAGGAAATGCATGACTTTACATAGGAGCACCCTACCACCCTCAACCCCCTAGTTACCAAATTATTTCTGTTCCCAACAATAAACATGACTAATACCCCTTGGTTGGCAGTTGATTCCTGACACCTCCCATAAATTAAAGAGAGCAGGGACTATCACCTATGCTTGTTCGTCAATTGATGACAAAGGGGGGGGGGGGGTAGATTAAAATAGCTTATTTTTTGAGGAATATTACTTACTTGAGACGTATTGCTTGAATGTTCCCAACCCAGGGGTGTTTTTTTCTGTTTAGTTTAAGGAACATAGATAAACTTTGTATGGGGGGAGCTTACATGGCGCCCCAATGTAAGCTCATGCAGTGGCCTCCATCTTAGGGACAAACCTTGGCTCTATTTGTCAGGTATGTATTCTCAGTGCTGTAGGACCTTTGATGGGTTCACTATAAAATTTCCTGCACCGTGCAGAAAAGACTCATGTGGGCGTGGGGGCTACATTGAAGTTGTAATAACACGCACCCCGTTTATCCAATTGGCATGCCATTTTCGGCTACCACGTTGTTTGTGCCATGCGTATATTTCCCCAATTGGAACCAAACGTCTAGTTCTCACCGGAAAAAAGTTAAATTTTTATATCTGGGAGTTGAGGGGGACTGGGCACCCAACGCAAGCTCAGTGGGTGGCCCCCATCTTAGGGACAAAACAAAGTCCTATGATTCAGGTGCCTAGTTCCAATTGTGTAGGGCATTTGGTGGGGTGCAACGGACTTTTGGACCACCCTGTACATCCCAAGCCCGACTAGGTTCACTTTTCTGCAAAACAACTACCTGAAGATCAAAAAAAAAATTATTTTAACTTCGGTTTTATTTGCTAAAGGTTATCTCACGACGGAAAGTAGCAACTGCTAGAAAATTATTAGGATAGGTAGTTGGTACCTGACGACAGTGAACATGAGCGCGAATGGTTTTAAGGGCACTTTTCTCTCCGAATGCAGACGGGTGGGCAATTTTAAAAAAATGGATCGATGGCACGATAACAAACCAAGCAATTATGAAAACGGAGCTGAATTTTTTTGCAATTTTTTTATTAACTGTTAATACTTTACAATAGTAATACAGCCAGGGTCATAACAGGCATGTTGTTTCGGCTAGGATGAAGAGTTGGAGGGGAGGGGAGAAGGTTCTATTTTAAACTACGTGATATCCAAAATTGCGACCATAAAATTAAAAGAAAAATTATTTGTGTCTTTGGTTTGGGACCAGAGATATTTTCCAACCCGTGACCCACTTGTCCCACTCGAGCCCTGACCCACTACCCACTTGACCCACCCACTAAAGAACCAAAATGTGGCCCCCACTGTGACCCATCCTACACCATGAAAAAAAAATACAGTATGCAAATGCATTTCAAATAGTCAAATTAAAGCCTTTACTACGGGTTTTTAGCATTCTGGGGGAAACTATTTTTGAAACAGTAAGAACAATTTTTTAAGAGTATTAGTAAGATACGGAAGTGTCTAATAACGTACTTAACAAATTACCGTTGGTCGGTGGGTGAACGGTCTTGAACCATGACCCACTTGACCCACGATACAAATGTAACCCATTTGACCCATGGGCCAGTTCCATCTCTGTTTGGGACACTCGACCACTTCGACTTTTTCCTCCCCTTCTGCCCCCTCCCCTCCCGACAAGAAAACACTTTTTTGCAACCTCATAATTGGAAAGGACAACCCCTGGATAATAAGTCTGCACCGTAGATCTTTGAAATAATATTCTAGTAAGTAATCCTACCAACCACAGGATAATTTTAAATGAACATTTAACATTGTTTTTGTAAATATTTTTTCCGGAGAGAAAAATGTTTGTAGTGAAAATGTCTGGGGCTAATTGGGATGGGGGTGGCTTCGGGAGGGTATGCTCACTGTTGTTTTTGAAGAGAGGGGTGGGCTTTGCACCCCTACTAGAAAAAGATGATTCCTGTAGCCAAGATTAGTGCTGTAGCCAAATAAATAAATAGCTCTCCACAACGACAGCGTGTCTTGTTTTTAACGAAAAGACATGTTGGTGTAAAAGGTTCTATATAATGTTCCTTACACCCATCTCCTGTCGAGATTCATACAATAAGTACGATGAACACACTTAACACTGAACACGCTTGAATGCCCACATCCGCAACATAGTCAGCACCTGAAAGACCGAAGAAGCCAAGAAACTAGGTGCCAAGGCTTTTCTAGAAATTTTTTTGTAAAAACTAGACTTGCAGAAACGGTACTAATAGCGTCAAAACCTTGCAACATTCACATCATCGGGGGGTCCCAGAAGCTGACTTGTTTTTAGAAATTTTGACTCTGAAAGTGCCATTTTTGAGGTCCAAAAATGATTTTTTCTTCCAGTTGATCAGTGTGCTTTTGCCCCCCACCCCATCGAGAGGGTCTTAAATAATGACCCCCTAATTTCCCCTACCCTTCCTCCTGTTAATAAATAATGACTGGTCCCTTACACCACTGGATACACTGAACATTTGACTTTTTACACAGTTGACTTTTTACAGACTCACAGTTGACTTTTTAAAGCATTTTCAAACCGTTCACATTGTTCCCATTTTCAAAGATATGATTAGTTCTCGCTAATCGCAGATTGAATTTGTCTACAGAATATGCTCAAGGAAGATACATGTTCGCACAGAAAAAAAAAGTCGTAACGACGAATTATAAACGGAAATAATTTTGTTTTGTAGTTTGGCTTAGCAATTAATCAGTATCGCTGCGCAGCTACTAAGCGGGCCTTGGGTAGAAACATCTAATTCAAGTGTCGGATACAAGGGCCAGCTTCAGTCAAGGAAGGAAACAGCTCCGCACTTAACTGTGTTTCCGGCTTAACGCGCCGATCAAAGTTTCAAGTTTCTGGTTTCGGGTTTTGAGACGAATTAAGTTTGTTTCAGGCATCTAGCAACAGCTGTCGTATCCGTACAGTATGGGGTTTTTGATCATACGCTAGAGTATACTGAATCTGTTAGAGTTGATAACTCATCATTTTCATAGATTCATGAGAGTACTAAATTATGAAAATAAAAAATACTTCAATAATTACATGTTGGATTTTAGCCCACAAACTGATTAACTTTTTTTTATAATAGTAGTTCAACTGGTTCAACTCATAACGCATTGAATCAGTACATCAGCGAAAAGTTAGATGTTGAATTTAATAAGCACAAAAACGTTTCTTTGACGTTATATAATTATCAAAATTATTTACACCGAGTTTCGTCGTGTAGCCAATTTCGTGAAAAGTTAAGCAAAGACAGACCACAGTGTATTAGAACCTGGATATGTGACAACATCCACAAAACGGATGTGAAATATATAAAGAACATAATAGAAATACCATGGTTTAATTTACCTTCGCACTTGAACATGAAGTTATCGGAAGTGAGCAGTAAAATTAGTTCAGTTTACATCAGTAATGATGCACCAAAACACATTAAACTATGGTGCAACGTAGAGTATGGTGTTGTTGAAGTCAATATATCCAACTAAAAATTAGCAGAGGAAGTTTTTTTTTAATTTGGTCTCAAAAATAAACGATGGAAAGCGAATAAATCGAAAAAAAGCATAAATGATGGAAAGTGAGTGTCAGTCAGAATAAATAAAAATAAAAACCGATGAAAGTTAAATTTAACTTTCATCGTTTTTGATTTTTATTTATTCATATGTCAGCACTTTTTAAGTTTGATATCTAAATAAATAAAACAACGATGGAAGTTAAATAATAATCATTAACTAAAGAGGCCCTGCTGGATTACGACAGATTATTCATTTACAAAAAAACTCTGTGTAAGTCTACATACCAAACTTTTGCAGTCTATATTTGAGGAAATTGATTGCACGTTGGGACGAAAGGTCACATTCTTTCATGACTCACAAACCGACTTGTTTCCTCAGAAGAGTTGGTTGGTTGGTTGATTTTGCAATCCTATGGTTTTCGATTATTGCCTTTTAGACAAACAAAAAATCATCAAACGTTACTTCACTGAAGAACGTCATTCTAACGCCGACAGTTTTTATTGCAGCCAGTGGTAAGCAGACTTGGAAGAAATGATACTTTACTCCCAGCCAATTAACATATATGACTTCTTGCTGACTTGCGTCTACATCATGTCCAAGTTTGCCTGGGCAATTCCAGTTAAATCTAAAACGGGTTTAGTTATTACTGTAGCTTTTAAGAAAATACTCATAGGAACGACGACTCCTAAAAAAATTACAAGTCGCTCAAGGTAAAAAATTTTACAATAAAAACTTCCAGGCGCTCGTCAAACCCTATAACATCAACATGTACTGTACGTATTCCAAGACAAAAAAAACGAGCGTGATCGCGCGTTTTAACCGAATGCTGAAAACTCGGATGTGGAAAATATTCGCTCGGCAAGGCAATTACAAGCAGATAGATAGACACATCTTGGTTTTCCATTACAATGACACCGTTTAATCCACCACGAAACTGAAACCACTGAAAATGACTGTTTGACATGAAGATATGTTGAGACAAACTAGTTCTAAACGTTTTGTGGAAAAACCTAAATCTACCAAAGAAAATTCCATCAGAATTTCGAAGTGAAGAAAATTATCGATAATGGATACTTGCAGAATTTTACGAACGAAGGCTTCACGATTAGCAAAGTGTGAAAACGAGTCCGGCTACTTATCAATCACGTTGGCCAGCTCATACTCGCAGTTTTTACATGAAGGAACTTGCAGAATCTGATTCAAAATTTATTTTTAGTAGAAAAAGTGTTGTGAAAAAGAAAGGTAAAGATGGTAAAATGCTCTACTTTGCGAAGTCGTTAGGATACGAGGACAACTACAACAGCTGGACGATAACATTAGTAATTTATCCTCAATTTCTTGATGCGTATTTTTGCACTGGCTCATTTTCACAAGGTGTTCGTTAGCTTTTTCTTCCAATTTTTTCCGCATCATGAATAAAGATAAAGAATATATTTCAAAATGGAAAAATCAACTTTTACCTGTATCTACTGCAACAAGGTGTTTCTTCCCAACACCAGCTGTGGAACCACCTTCGTTCACGGCACCCGTCCAGTCACGAAGAACGCGTTTGTTTTACCGATCAGCTACCCGATTCGTTGAGGGATTGTTCTTCTCTACTGTGTAAGGAAGGGCTTTGCCATTGGCAGTACAAGATGGCCGTGGCTGAAGAATTCGACCCATTCCAGTTCCTATCAATGCACTTGGCCTTGCAGATGTTGTTGATGGTCTGGTTAAATTTGTTATCAAACTGTAGGTCCAGATCTGTTTAGGTTTAGAGCTTGCCAGGGACGTGACGACAACTCGTACTGGTTTCTGGTCACGATACTCCGAGGCTTATAACCCTAACAACATTGTTCCCTATTTCGAGCGTCGATAACATAATTGTTAGGGTGAGTAAATATCGACCACTGCGGGCTACGTCTTACATCCTTGTATCGCAGGGTTTAAAAGGAAAGACTAGCATGTTGACGAACGTTCAAAATTTAAACGACGAAAAATGTTTCCTGTACACGGCACTGGTTGCGGGTCTGAAATTGTACAGCACCAATCTAGAAGATTACAGCGAGTTAGAGGACATGCTCGACACGTTCATGCTATCCTACCCAAGGAAGGATCCAAGGGAGGCTGTGGCCCCCTCCAAGGCAAATAAACATGAAAAAATTGTCGATGTTTTGAGAAAAACGCAATTAAATTACGAAAAATATGCACCGAAACATTGCAAAATCATCATGCAGTCCCCTCCAAGACTTTGTTCTGGGTCCGCCCTTGATCCTACCTACAAGGCTCGACCATATCAATAAATTCGAACGTGTGAACAACTTGTCAATTAACATCATAGGTTACAGCAGCAAAGAGGACTGGTTCCCTAATCATGTCTCTAAAACTTGGAAGGTCAACTCGCAGATCTTCTCGTGCTCACGGTGAAAGCCAACAATTCGGACGCCTTGAACACTCACAATTGGCCGATAAAAGACAAAAAATTTTCTAAGTTACCAAAGTACCGGTTCGAATGCCAAATTCTATTGTCGAAACAGTTTCACAGGGTTTGTGTTGGAGTGACGTCATCTGTGGATGCCCCTTAAGCTACCTAGTGTGGATAATGGATGTCATGTTTCGTCGCACGTCATGAGACTCGGCGATTGTTGGTGTTTGATCCAGAAGAATTCAGGCATCAATAATGGACACCAGCAAACTAGGTTGTTGACAAGAATAGACAGTGGTATGCGGCGTGGACACGAGAAGTCTCAAGGCATCATCTAGCGCCGCCTGTGCCTTTGGAGATCGTCTTTTCCATCCGTCCACCATCCTGGACGGATTAGCAACCCGGCCTGGCTTTTGGCTATGGCAGGGTATCTTGTTTTAACCCTTTCTGGTCCGGTAAAACTACCGTACTGCTAGGGCAAACTGCACTATTTTACCTCAGTCTTTAATGTCATTCATCACTCAATATGTAATTGTCATCTAATATATGAATGCTGTTTCGTATTCTCTTTCTTATTTCCTTCTACCAGCACCTCACCAAAGTGAATTAGCCAGTCCAAATCCTTCCACAAAATTCACCCAGCAACATGACAGTTATTCACGGTAGCAACCTCTAACAATTGGTACCAGGAGCGTGGTTGACAACTCTGCAAGAGCCAGCGTGATGGCTCAAAGTACTCAAAGATAGAAGTTAGCAGGTAGAAGGGAGAAGAGGCCTGGAGCGTTTGATCGTCGTTTCCACAGCAAAGTTTTTCCTGTGGAGTTTTGCAGAGCCAGTTCAACTACTCGCACGCAAGCTGACAAATCCGGACCAGATGCAAGCCACCGTTCAAGGATATTTCCGTAGAAGTTGCCTAAGAAAGCACTGACACTTGAGGAAGTGGGTCGTGACACCGATTCATGAGTCAGGAACTTTTTGTCTGATGCGGTTGGCAAGGTTGGATTTTACAACAGGAAGCTGGGATGACCAAATTTTAAAATATCAACGCCAGCTAAAAGTAAAGGCTGCAGTGCGAGTTATGTAAGTTTTTACGAAAGAATTTATTACGTTTTACGGTCAAAACTCCGCACACAAATCTCTTAGCTTTTTGTACATGATTAAGTGCTGAACTTAGGAAGTATTTCTGCTAAGGCTTTAATCTAATCCAGTAGGCTAAACGCGGACAGGTTTTATTAGAACGACGTAGCTGTTAATGCTAAATGTTTCGTTATGTCGCGCTATACCATAATGAGTAGATTATTTCTGCATGGCTCGCATGCAGTTATCCTTTTACTGTGTCTTAAAGCCACTATGGTTATGTAGTGTCTAAAAGGCGTTTTAGGTTTTAATTACTAATGCAGAGAGTGGGGAGGTTTTCATAACTGGCAAACATAAGTTAGTTCTTACAGCATGAGTAGAATTTCTTCAAGAAAACTTGTAGTAGAATGGACTTAAAGGTCACTAAACCTACGCAAGACTTAATATGGTTACAAATAACCCCACGTAGTTGTAAACGTTCGTTTCCTAACAGTGGTTTCACTCTCTGCAAATTCTTAACGTTGCAGAAACTCTTATCCCATGCTAATACAGAGTTTACTAAACGGATGTGTGGTTTACTAAAGAACCACATTAGCGATTTTATGTTGCACATTAATACGCACACCCAAGCATGTTAATATTGCTGTTTGTGCGAAAAGCATGATGCTAGAGGACTGAGTTTCTTAAAGAGCCCAATGTTAGAAAAAGCCGGATTTGCGCACTAATCTAGTTGTAAAATTTCACGGTTAATAAACAACTAGCTCTTGTTATTACTGTTGATCGTAATAGTTTTTCAAAACGGAAAGGTTTTAAGTTGACGTTTTACGTATGGGTTTGCTTGAAAGTTTGTTACGTCCGGGTAAAAGCGTTAAGTTGGTTTAGAGTTGGTGCTGGTTTTAACAGGGTAAGATTTTACCTGTTTAAAAACTAGGGACGATGTAGTAAAATATAAATGTAAGAAAAGACCTATTAACAGCATTTTTTAATTATGCATCATTGATAAGTGATTGAACGAAATGCTTTATTTGGCCACTAACTCGTACCTAACCAAGGTCAGATGTTTCTTTACTTAAACATATTAATCGTTGTAAGTTGTAGATGACTAGCAATTAAGCGGGGGTGTTATTTATTTTAAATAAAGAAAGCTGTTGCCAAATATAAATGGTTACTTTGTAGAAGGCTATTGTCGTAGCATTGCTCTGCATTCGTTTTGCTTTTAAGACTGATAAGCGACTTAGTGTGTTGTGGATCATGGCTATCGCCATATATAGTTTTTAACGGTATAGTTTTTGTGTGCAGACTATTAAACGTCCGCCAAAACATAATTTTAATCGTCCAGGTTAAACCCGTATACGATTAAGTGGGGGAAGTTGTTTTGCCGTTAAGGCATAAAGTCTAAACGTTTACTGGTAGTTTTACCGGAAGTAAAAGTTTTTCCCAAGAACGTGATTCTAAACGTTTTATGTGGTTTTCATTACCGATAGTTTTTGCTACAGTTAACTTTGTAGTGAAGAATTCGGGATGCTTGAACAGGTTAGTCGAAGCTCAAACTTGGTAGTTTAGAGATTAAGGTTTCGTACCAATAACCACAAGGGTTCGTAAACGGCTGAACCGCACGTGTTTTTCGACTAACATAGTTTTATGTTCATGACCGTTTTTGACCCTAAAAGGTTTTGTTTGCCCTTATTATAGGGTAATAGACAAAATTTAATTTTGCCTGCTTATTTTTAAGCAAGTGCTTGTCATGGTTGGTTTGGTTTATAACTAAAAGGTTTTTCTGCCAGCCATACTTTTGTTTCCGTTGGTATCCACACTTGTTAAAAAGTGTGAAAATAAAGCTAGTGTACTATGCCAGATGCTTTTGTTTTCATTTGAGTTACATACTTGCTGCTATTGTGCCTGTGCGTCAATGCCGTGACCAACTGTTTGTCCGACGACAGTGCCATCAACTGTGTGCTGTAACAATGTCGTCAAAGCGGGGGATTGTTGGAGTGACGTCATCTGTGGATGCCCCTTAAGCTACCTAGCGTGGATAATGGATGTCACGTTTCGTCGCACATCATGAGACTCAGTGATTGTTGGTATTTGATCCAGAAGAATTCAGGCATCAACAATGGACACCAGCAAGCTAGGTTGTTGAAAAGAATACACAGTGGTATGCGGCGTGGACACGGGAAGTCTCAAGACGTCAGCTAGCGCCGCCTGTGCCTTTGGAGATTGTCTTTTCCATCTGTCCACCATCCCGGACGGATCAGCAACCCGGCCTGGCTTTTGGCTATGGCAGGCCATCTTGTTTTAACCCTTTCTGGACCCTAATGTTCCAAAACTACTGCTAAGGCCAACTGCACTATTTTACCTCAGTCTTTAATGTCATTCATCACTCAATATGTAATTGATTGTCATCTAATATATGAATGCTGTTTCGTATTTCTCTTATTTCCTTCTACCAGCACCTCACCAAAGTGGGTTAGCCAGTCCAAATCCTTCCACAACATTCACCCAGCAACATGACAGTTATTCACGGTAGCAACCTCTAACAGTTTGGGAGGGAAAGATTGCTGATTACTCATCAAAAAGGTTGTTTCAATATCAACCCGATGCAATCGCTGGGATTCAATATACCCAGCGACAATTCTCTTGAATTTCGTCACTTTAAAAGCCAAAACCCTTCGCACGTGTCGTTTATGCCTCCTTTGCCTAGTCCAAACTGCTCAACCCGATGCATCCACTAGCTCGACCATTAAAATTCAGATACTCACTCTCTGCAGTTTATGCTACAGTATGGTGGGCCTAAATGGTGAAATTGTCAAGAGAGAGTATTACTTGAGGGAGACGTAGTTGACGTGTTTTATGAGCGCATGGTTAAAGAGACTGCAGACTACGCCGACCTGCTGAAAAATATACAATCCCTCGACCTCACAACAACTGAAAACTCCTTCTGCCTCACTATGGTCTGTCACTATTGTAAGAAACCCGTCGAGCCATTCGACGAGAAGCTATCAAAGAGTGAAGAGAAGGTCAGGGACCATTGTCATATCCGTAGAAAGTATGGGACACCGCCCTTTCGAAATGTAACTTAGATGCTCAAGAACAGGGTAGTATTCCTGTCGTATTCTCCAGAGGGTTACGACATGCACCTGCTAGTTCCCATGGTGCATCTGTTTCGCGGGAATATAGCCAACATCAGCCGAAACTCCCAACAGTTCCAAAGTATGACCATTAGGACCAGGGGGTTAAGTCTCCGTATCATTGATAGTTTAAATTTTTTTAAAGCTTTGCTCGAACTCTGTTCGGCAACGGCTAGTTCCTGATTCTCGGGCAACATTGATCTTCGGTTTAAGGACAAAATGACCATCGAGTGCAACTTGAATCTCCTAACTCGAAAAGGTATACATTCTTACGAACATGTGATGGGCATGTGCGTTTTCGATAGTTTTTCTCCCAACTGAAAGACAAAGAGTTGGCAGGTGAAGAATATGTGCAAGCATTAAACCTCTGGTTGAAAATGATGGCAGAAATTCGCTTCTTACCACAAAATTTATCAGATGGAGGACAGTTTCTGTTAGGCGACTGGTTTGAAGATTTTACACAAGTTAGACCTATGTTATTACATCTCGACTTCTGGGTTCGGTCATCCTCCGAATGTCACGATCCAAGAGGGAATTATGCCTACAAGCCAGCAAACAACCTAATCACGTTCGGTATCCACAGTGTAGTTTTGTTCATATCAAGAGGTATGCCAAGGCCAACAAAAGTACCTTCCTGACTTTGATCCTAGTCAACCTTCCACATACATCCTCGATCTCTACAAGAACAACCAGTATAGTTTTGCCATGTGCAATCTCCTCCCCTACGACGGGTTCCAATGCCTTAGAACCTTCGACGTGGACATTGCTGATGATGCTGACATGCTACACACTAAGGGTTGATCTGGAATATTCCCGAGAGTTGCATGATGCGCACAACCATTATCCTCTAGCTCCAGAGAAGTTGGAAATCAGGGAGGAGTTCGTGTCCCCTACTCGAAATATCTAGCGATAGATATGAAACATTTAATCAAACTTAACACCAAACTCATGGCTAATCTCCAGCACAAGAAGAGGTATGTTGTCCACTATCGTAACTTGAAATTCTACCTCCGCCATGAGATTATTCTTCGCCACGTGCGGAGAGTCCTTGCATTCAACCCGAAGCTGTGGACGAGGGGTTATATTGAATTCAATACCGACAAACAGCAGCAATCGACGGCTTCGTTTGAAAAGGATTTTGGTGCTCGGTAAGACAATGGAAAATAAGCAGAAGTGTCTCAACTCCAAGCTTTGCACGAATTTGAGAACGCTGTTGAAATACACGTTCCGCACACCGATTTGTTTAACATCCTTCACGAACGCTCGAATTTCATTACAAATTTATCCAGCCAAAGTAAGATACCCAGGCCAAACTCCTTCAACTCACAAGCTCCTCTCGGCAGTAAAGAAACAGCTGCTGGGCATGATGAAGTAGGAGATGGGCGGCATCCCCATCCTGGAGTTCGTAGGGCTTAGGTCCAAGATGTACATTATCAGAGTGCCAGGTCGCAGAACTACTATGAAGGCTAAAGGAATCCAGTAGGCTTTTGTTAAAAAACACCTGTATTTCGACGATTATAAATCCGCCCTAACATCTAAAATTTCAGCTCGGAAGAGTAGTTTATGAAAATTGCTAGCATTGGCCACACGTGGACAAACGAGTTAAATTACACGATGGGGAAAATTACCTAACGATTGGCCATCATCGTATGGGTACTAGGTTGGAGTATGAAGATGATTTCGAGCCGAAGTGGACGTGTTTAGCGATGAACAACGTGAAGAAAAAGTTAGCCTAGCTATCGAAACGATAGTGTCCGAGAAATTGGACAAGGCAACGAAA
Organism: Lithobius niger; assembly: GCA_023313725.1. NCBI lineage: Eukaryota > Metazoa > Arthropoda > Chilopoda > Lithobiomorpha > Lithobiidae > Lithobius > Lithobius niger. The sequence continues at coordinate 71,784 of JAHWFP010208865.1, read as the reverse complement.
GGCAAAGAAAATGATAACGCTACTAGCAGGCTCGATTGGTTCCTAAATCGTCAGCGGAGGTTTGAGGAAAGAATTACAATCCGTTGAAAAAAAAATTAGAGAAAGCCACAGCTGCTAAGAGAAAAGCTTGTGATAAAGAAACTGAAGAGAAGAGAAAGGAGAGATTATCAAGAACAGCTGCTGCTAAAAAAAAAAAAACCGACAGAATGAGACTGAAAAAAAAAAGCAAGCTATTCTAGTGAAAAGACGTGCAAAACCATAAGCAATCAGTTGTAGCGTTCATATAGTAAAAAATTTGCAACAATTATCGCAAGACCCACTAAACTCGACTAAACCCATCTCTCAGACCACCCAGCAAACCTTGGGGGAAATATAAAGCTAGTAAAAAACACGCAACATGTAGCATAAGCTCGCGTGAACTTTATCGGAAATTTCAAGTGGGGCCTCTAAATCTCAGCGGAAGTATAAATTTAGTAATAAACATGCGACACTTAGTGCAAGCTCGAGTCAACCTTACTAGAAATTTCATGTGAGGCCTTCGAGTCTTAGCGTCACTTCCAGTTAGTAGAGTAAACCTTGATGTCACGACATCACGTGACTTCTAGGCAACATGCTAAACCTCGACGTCAGAGTGACGTCACTTCCGGTCAATAGGGTAAACCTTGATGTCAAGAGTAACGCTACTTCCGGTCAATAGGGTAAACCTTGACGTCATGACATCCGGTCGGTAAAGTAAACCATGACGTCACTTCTGGTCAAAGTGCTTGCATCAAATTCACCTAGTTTCCAGATGGAGGGGAGGTACTTAAAGACGCATTTTACACCATTGTCCAGTAGGGCAGCAGGTTGAGGCAGCCAAAGACGCTAGCTAAATACAAATGAGGTAGCCTAACGCAAAAGAGGCAGCCAAATACATATGTGCCTTGTCCAGCTTGGATGTCCACGACCATATCGTATTTTCCTACTACTACTGTTATTATCGGTGACTCGCAGGGAAAGCATTTTAAGTTTTGGTCTGAACTGACCCATGGTTAGATTACCTAGAGCTTCCCAGGTGCCAGATTCGAGCAGGTTTCGTCTTTCATACGGCTGGAAATTCTTCAATCCCAGAAAAATGTAACTATGTGATCCTATGTGCTGGCACCAGTAGTAATGGCCTCGATATACAGTAGCCTGGTCCCCCCCCCCCCCGCATGAGACATGAAATTTTTTTATTTTGACGAGCCTTATGTCAGCCGAAGCAATTAATGCTTGTATGGCTGAACCGGCTCAATTTTGAACATTACCCGATTTTTTTTTAGAGAAGAAGAAATCTGGTAAAGGGAGGTACCAAATTAAATTGTAGCTGCCAAAGGAAAAAAGTGGTGTGGGTGGGTTCCGCTTAGCGTTTGGTCGGATGTGCTCCCTATTGCGTCTACAATGGTCGTCGTATATCAACCTGTAAATTGGAGGTAGCCAGTTTTACTTTCTTGCTATCCTAAATTGAAGGAAGCTTTTGGCAGGCGATGGTGGACATCTACCTGCCCTCAGTAAAGAGTGTTGATTGATTACATTCTGAAGGATAAGACCTCAATTATGCTATCAAATATGACATCAAATATGATTTCAAACATGACTTCAAATATCACTTGAACCAGCCAGGAAAACTTAAAACTCACTAATGGATTGTACACAAGCGCACATTCACTTACTGAGTTTCTTTTTGCTCCACATGTTGGTAGAAATGTACATACTCGAGTTGGTGGTGGTAGTTCAGAGCCAGCGGTTCTTAGCTGTTGCTAGTTGAATAGTTGGAGCCTCAAATGAGAGTTGCGTTTTTTATTGGAACATTGGGCTTACAATTGAGCCGCGTTTCAGAGACATGGCTTAATGATACGGTGCCCGACGTGATGCTAAATCATAATTTGTCATACCGTTTGGTGTGGAAACGAAGATTAATTACTGGGCTTGTGAGGATACAAGATACACTAATCTGAGAAAGAAAGAAAAGACAACGGCCCTGACCGGGACTCGAACCCATGATTTCCTGCTGACTAGGTCGTGCGCTCTAACCACTGTGCTACCAGGGCGGATACTGCTGCAGGCTCCAGCCAAGCTAAGTAGCTGTCCAGTCTTTCTCAGTGGTAACGTAGAGGTTACAAACATAGATGAGGACGGAAAGCCACATTTCTTAATTCTTGACCTCCAGGTCAGTCAATCCGTGTGAAAAAATGACGAAACCCGGAACTAATTGTAATAGAAATAAACTTTGCTGTTTCTGACTCAGAAAGACATGCTGAACAACATGCTAAAAGTCTAGAAAAATCTAAGCGGAGGTGTAAATCTCTCGTAAAATATTCTATTGTAAGATTTTACGGAGACACAGTGGTACGATAATAATAATCGTACCGTCGGCACAAATGCTAATAATCTAACAGCAGCACATAAAGCAATAAATGAGCAAAGTAAGGGAGTCCACACAAGTTCTACGATCCGAAAGCTATTTATTCAGTTATTTAGGGTTAGGGTTATCCCTCCTTTTAAATCAGGTAAACTTCGTAATATTAAATTAAAGCCCTCCTAAAATAATCGGACCAAGGGAAAATAGGAGAAGGCTCTTATAAGAGATGCGCCCTTTCTTAACTCTGAACCGGACTTAGGCTCTAAAGGAGGGAAGCTCCTTTAAAATTCGGCTAAGTCCGATCGTAAAAATTACTTAACTCAGAATAAATCCGGCTGGGAATCCTGGGGCGGTCGGCTCAGTGACGGGTGGCTTTTTAGGGTCAAAAATCGTCGGGTGAGAGAGAGAAAAAGGCCAGGGAGGTCGTTTATAAAGAGGGCCCGTATCCTGGTCTTTTGTATTGCTGAAGATGCGCAATTGGATGCTGAGGTTACCAGAAGAGCTGATTGGCTCTGCAACCGGACCACTGATGTCTACTGAATATCTAGATAGGGCCACATGTGGTAGCTATTAAAAGTGCATGAGGCAGAGGCCAAGTGCACGAGTGTCGTCTGCTAAGCTAAAGCTAATGTTATTCTTATAATAATAAATGGACGTTGTAAGACTGCTGATGTTAATAAGTTAACGTAATATTGGTAACTAATATTGGTTAGTTACCGATACCGATTACCGAAACCGATAATTTATATCGGAAAGTGCTAATTCTTAAAATAATTACAACGTCCTTTCTGAAATAAGGTCGGCTACTCCTTTCTTGAAGTAACGATCTATCTCCTTAAAGTTTTTAATTTTAATTTAGTACTTTGATTAACTTATTCAGTAATATGATTCTACTTACTGGCGATTACTGGAGCAAACTTCCCACTAAGATGCAAGGAAAAACATCTCAGGTTGCTCTAAGAATTCCCTTAAGTTCATAATATATTTTAAGTTTTCCATGAGTAAAAATGTTGCATAGTAATCCTCAATTATCGAATACATATTCAGAATCCTATTTTACTATCGGGGTGGAATGATTGTTAAGTGGGCCTAGTTGTTGGTCGATGAACCTTTGGGTTAGAATTTTCGAAGTTCTTTGACTAGTTCTCAAGCAAAACAGAAAAAAATTCCTGGATTTTGTTTTCGGGGGGGGGGGGGGGGGGGGGTAAAAATGTTATTATTTAGTACTTACTGTGGTGGTACATACATGTCAGATATTTTCATATACAACACTGTCACTGTACAATTTTCAATTTCGTAGTAATAATTCAATATTTTTTTTGAGTTTTTGACCTATGTGACAATATCGGTCAATAAAATTTCGACTGTGTTACAATTTTCGTTTTCCTTAACTAGGTGTCGTGTCTTAATATTTACCATGCAGCTCCTGTCTCTTAATTTTATTTCACTGGGAGAATCGGGAGTAAAATAAACAACTTATTTCTCTCATTTGTTTGCTGGTGCTTATTTCGTGGAAATTTCACTTGTCTGTGGAAAGTTCATTTTCTGTAGAAGGTACCTTTTTGTAAGGAATTCAACAAGTTTGCGGAAAGTCATCTTTCTTGTGACGATGTCTCCATTTCGCGAGGAGAGGTTTCCTTGCTTGTAAGAAGTCATCTTTCCTTTAGAGAAGGTCTCCTTGCTTGTTATAAGTCGCCATGCTTGTTATAAGTCGTCATGTTGTTATAATCGTCGTGCTTGTTAAAGTCGTCGTGCTTGTTAAAGTCGTCGTGTTTGTTATAAGTCGTTGTGCTTGTTATAAGTCCTCATGCTTGTTATAAGCGTCTTTCTGAAACAATAGGAAAAAAATTTCGGGTGTAACCTATTTCGGCTGATTTGTGATTTTACATGCGTACTAGTAACGTTTCTCTGAAATAAATATTTTTGTTAACCCATTTTGCCATGTTGTTGGTGTATCGGGTGTGTCTATGCACTTTGTTCGTTTACTTTTGAGTTATTCACGTTTTCTAGTGCTGCTGATGGCTTTGTGAACTTGGTTTCACTTTCGTTTCGCTTTCGTGCGAAATCTGAGCTTCGTTTGCTCGTGGCGCCATCTCGTGACGGGAAGGCGAACGATTTCATTGTTAAAGGTACCTGCTAGGAATCCACTGTCCCAGCGCGGTTTTGTCGCTCGCCTTGATTGGATTGCTGGTAATTGATTTACTTAATTAAAATCATACATTACTCAGGTAATTTTTTTGGTTACGTAGACTGAGGTTTGAGAACTGATTACCAATTGTTTGTCGGATTGTGTGGTGTCTTATACACAATTTCGTGGACTTAAATTTTTAGGTCCAAAATTAATTTTTTTTATTACCCAAGTTTTTAGGCGTGGCTGGACAGTGCCTCCATTCCCTTAATGCTACACAGTGCGAGGGAGGAATGCGCCTGGGGGTGTAGGGAAGAGATATTTTTATTTTTCCAGCTTCCTTGATTTCTGCCGTTTGGTCAGTTGGATTGAAACTTCTCACGGCAATGGACGTCCTCCATCGGCAATGCTGCCCCGAGTGCCATGAAAAGTTTCCGGACAATTTTCACCGGGTGGATCCGGATTGCGACTTCCTCCGAAAGGAAGAAGAGGTGAGTGGGTTTACCGGAGCTTCGTTGTTTATTTATTTTTTTCGTGATTTATTTCCCGATTTTTGGGTTGGTTTGTATTGAAATCGCTTCTAGATGTGGCGATCGGAAATCTTTATTTGCTTCAAGATGGCATAGAAATCTTTCTAGGCCTATAACAAGTTAGCAACTGTGATTTCGAATTAACTTCTAAGTTACTAGTATGTTTTGCAGTGGTCTATGGAGATAATCATAATGAAATGTGATACTTAATTATCGTAATTCATACAGAAATTTTTCCGATCGTTTCGTCTAAGAGTTCTGTGGCCGCCGAAGTTGGTAGCCACGTTTCGTTTCTTTGTTGAACGAACGCAGTTGCTTTTGAAATTTATGTTATACTACATTGAGTGTTAGTAATTATTGAGCTTGTTAAGCAAATTAATTTCTTAAAAAAATTACTTTCTAGCTTCTAGTTCCTTTTAACTTGATGCGGAAAGTGCATCGCTTAACGATATAACACTTTTCATTGTGTTGTGGGTCGTGTTGACCTGAAACTTAATTCTTAATTGTTCGAATGACGTTTTGCCTTATGTTTTTTTTATTTAACTAGAGACTGATTTGCTTAACTTCTGTTATTTCTTGAGAGTTGGGGGGATTGGGAAGGCTGAATAAAATTGGGAAGGATGAATAAAATTGGGAAGGATGGCGTGGAGTGGATATTCGGACTGCGGTCTATAGATTTTTAATTTTCGGACTGCTGTCTATAGATTTTAATTTTTCGAACTGCTGTCTATAGATTTTTTATTTTCGGACTGCTGTCTATAGAATTTAATTTTCCTACATGCTTCTCCTGTGAGAGGGGGGGGGGTTTGGAACATTGCGTCTGGTTGCTTAAGTCTTTCCTAGCAAAATTAATTTTACTGGTTGGGACTTCTTAGTAGTTCTAATATTTGATTTACTGATGTTGGCTATCGCCACTTTAACATTCTTTATCTTAAAAATGAAAAAAAATTGTCATATTATGGAAAAAAAATCGAAAGGGTTGGTTTGAAACTTATATTTCTTAATTTTTTTTTCATGTGTGACGCAATATTCGCCCTGGCCCGAGCTTTTTGTTGAGCCCCTGAGGCTGCCGTTCAAAAGGGGGCTTCGTTCGGGCCGCCGCTGGTTCCGCCTGAGTGGGGGTGACAACGTTTAGGCTGTTGCCTATGCTTTATTTTATATATCTGGTCTTAATAAATTTGTTATGTTTAGATTTGGTTGACTGGTTTCCCTTCGTTAATTATTTCCGAATGTTTTTTTTTCTCTTTTCCTATTTCCGTCTGGCGTGCCTGATGAAAATTCGAAATCGCAGGTAATTTGCTTAGGTTGGTTTATTTCTTTGGCAATTTCAAACTTTATGAATATTAGGTGACCGTGCTTGATATAGACGATCATGGCTTATACAGGTAGCTGTGGTAAATATAGGCTACCGTGGCCCAAGCTCCTACATGGACTTTGCGAAGTTACCTCGATTGACCTTTTTTTTTTCCATGCTTGCGTTTAAAACGTGCAACGTGACGGAACTCCGTCTTTTTGTCTTGTAATAGTAATTTCTAGGTGCCATCCGTACAAAATTTTTTCATGTATGGCTTCCTAAAGGTACCAAGGTTAATAGTACATGGTTTTTTGTGAATTATTTTGACGTTTTAAGGTATGATTTTCGTTGGTAAGTACGACTGAGTAGGTAAGTTCTTTGTCCGCCATTGTCTGAATTTGGAATTTCGCATCGTGAATTGGCTTGCATGCTTATTGGGTTAGCTGAACAGTCAGGGCTCTCGTTAGTACGAAATTCGTAATTATTTACGTGAATCTTAATTCTTAAAGCAATTCTATAATTCTTAGACGTAAATATCTTATGCTAACTGTTCGTAAATTTGCTTGACGGATCCGTGAACGTTGTTCTATGCCAATTGATAGCCTACTAACGTAACTTTGAATTGTGCATCCTTTGCAGTTCTACTTAAATTATTAATTCCTATCATGTGTGTGCACAATTCCAATTCGTACAATTCGTCGGAACGAAACCAGAAAACAATTTGCACAACCAAAATGTTGTACGATCGTCAATAAGGATTTGATGTGCGTTGCTCGTCCCGCACTCTTCACATTTGTACGTTTTCTTTCCACTGAAATATCGTGGAGAGCTTATACTTATAACATAATTTACCAATAAATACATAAATTGATTCATGCTGACCTGAAGTAATTCTACGGTAAGTTCGCAACTTATTAATCGTTCTATGAATAAACGGATTTCTACGGAGCTGTACCGCATGCTTCACATTTGTACATTTTCTCTCCATTGTCAAGGTAGGGTTGTGCCGAACTGACTCATCGCTGACAATTGGAATTTCTACGGCTCTATTTTCTGACAGATGGATTTGCGAGTGCAATCGTTATTTATTTATTTGTTCATTATTTATATTTTTCTACAATTTCCGGTTATGATGTGGTTATGGGGAAAGGATATTTGCTTTTTACCAACGTTAGCAACATCACACCTAACACGTTCTCTCGCTATGTGTAGCGACTCTCGTGCTAATTTCGACGTTGCGAATTTGGTTTAGCAAATCTTATGCACGTATTGCTACGAATTTTCCAATTAGGTTCAATTCGCTTGCTTATTACGATGTGCTCCGTAATTAAATAGTATGACAGAACGAAATCTCTGTCCGGTGAATTTCAATGTGATTTCGAATGCTTGCACGCACTCTTCACATTGTATGGCGTTTCTCCGGTACGAGAGGGTGGGGGGTTAGCTACTCGTGATCCTGCACTAATGCTTGATCGAAATTACGCTTACGCCTAATTTCTGGAGTATTAATGCTGGAACGGGTCAGGTAACCGTGGTTTGGCCGTTAACTTACGCTTTTCTACCAATTCTTGCTCTCTAAGTCTTAAACGTTTCTGTAATGTCGCAGACGTGTGAGGTTCGCGTTGCTTACGTTTTCGATTCTCTGCTCCTTTAGCTGGAATGGTGTCTTGCTGAGGGTTAGCTTGTTGAGGAGGGGTTAGCTTTTGCTTGGGGTGCAAGCGAGGTGCATCGATTTCTGCAGCGTGGTCGAATGGATCGAGATGCAGTTTGGAAATCAGACCGCGGATTTCCTTTTCGGATTCGTTCCATCCTCCATTCTGGATTTCTGCCAAATCCAAGTCGTCGGGCGTGGAGAAAGGCTGAATTGGGTTTCTTGATCTCATGAAGTAAGGCCAACAGTGATTGACGTGTAGTCTGACGGTTTTGAAGGGGTCCAGGTAGTGTACTGCTCTCACGTAGACTGGGTTGATGAATTCTACCAGTCTGTACAGACCAACCCACACTTTCTGCAGTTTACTGGAGATTTCTTCAATCTTCACGAAGGATTTAATTAATAAATAATCGCCTGTCATGAATCTGTAGGGGTGTGCAGTCTTGTTGTAGAAATTCTGGTGACGTTGAGTTGCGATAGCGTTTTGTTGACGTACCACCTCGAACGCTTTTAACAGTTTTGTCTCCAGTCTGACTACTGTGTCGTCGCTGTTGTAAATTTTCCTTGCAGGTTCAAAGATCAAGCTGCTGGGGATCCTGAATTCGACGTCAAAGTGAAGTAGGTGGGGTGACAACAGTGTAGAGCTGTGGAGGGGTAGAATTCAAAGCGATGCAGGCTGCTTGTAGGTTGTCATATCATGAGTGTGGATCGTCTGCTACTATCTTCATTAAAACGGTTTGTATCGAGTTATTACAGATCTCTACGCTCCTCCTGTCCAAGAAGCGTAGGGGGTGATGTTTATTTGCTTCACGTTGAATAAATTGCATAATTCTGCGCTAACTTTAGAGCAAAATTTGCCTCCGAGATCAGAATGGAGCACCCTGGGGGGTGAGAATCGTGCAAAAAGCTTGGTGTATAGCTTCCTAGCTATAGTTTCGGCTCGTTTGTCGCGGATTCCAAAAGCAATGACGTAGCGACTGAAGTCATCAACGAGCGTCATCACATAGGCGTTATTTTTGTGAGTGGTGTTTAATCTTCCTATCAAATCCATAGACCAACTCTCTCCTGGTCTCTGTAGAGGCATGTAGAGGCACTAAGTGTTGCTTTGTATGGCTTGTTAGGGCGGTTATACTGCTGACAGATGAGGCATGTCTTCACGTAGTGATCAATGTCCCTGATCATGGTGGGCCAAAAACAGTGTAGTTGGATAAGCTTGAGGGTGCTTTTGGCTGCTCGGTAGCCAGCTGCGGGGGAGGAGTGGTAGTCGCGAATACAGTTCTAAGTTTACTAGAGCTTCGGGGATGCAAGCTTGGCTATATCTTCTAAACTTCCTTGTGAAAGGTCTTTTAGCCATGTTCTGTATAGCATGCCATCGAAATCCTTGTAATAAATGTTCCTTTTATTACTGGCATCTATAACGTCTGCTGGCTCACTGTCCTTGATGCTGTGCCAGATTTTTCCAAAATGGTCGTCTGCTTTCTGCTCTGCTACTACGTGGCTTCGTGTCCAGTCAGGGAATTGTGAGTCCAGTACACAAACTGGTATCTCTACTCGTGACAGAGCATCACTCACGGGTAGAAGCTTGCCAGGCCTATGTCGAATTTCGAAGTCGTACCCTCTTGGTCTTGTTAGTATCCTCTCTAGTTTAGGAGATAATTCACTACTGTTGTATAAAAAATACAGGGCCATGTGGTCCGATGCCAAAAAAAAAGATTTACCAAGGAGATTGGTACGAAAATTTCCTTTATGGTAGTACTTTCTTTTTTCTTGGCAGGTGTCAAGGTTCTTGAAGTATAGGCTAAGGGGTAGGTGATGCCGTCGTGTACTTGTGTGAGGCAGCCGCCGAAAGCTACGTCGCTACCGTCAGCCTCGACGTAAAAAGGTTTGGAAAAATCTGGGTGGTGTAAAGTTACTGCGTTTACCATAGCCTTCTTTAGTCCCTTGAAAGTGTAGTCTGCTTCTTTGTCCCATATAAATTTTGCATTCTTCTTGGTGAGCTTGGTAAGGCCCATTGAGTAAGCTGAGAAGGAAGGAATGTGTCGGCAAAAAAATCCGCACATTCCGATGAATCTGCCTATTTCCTTGATGTTTTTAGGCTGTGGGAAGAGTTCCATGGCTTTAATCTTGTCTCTGTCTGGCTGTATTCCATCTTCGTTACCGACAAATCCAAGAAACTTGACTTGTTTTGCAGCGAAAATGCATTTCTCAGGGCTGAGTTTTGTTTTCGATTTCTCCACTAGTGAGAGGGCCTTGCTGACATGTAGTAGGTGTGTTCGGAAATTTGAGGAGCTGAGGAGCACGTCGTCAAGGTAGATCGTACAGTAGGCGCATAAAATCTCTGCGAAAATCTGCTGGGCGCAGAATTGGAAGTAGGCAGGCGCTACTTTCAGGCCCATTGGAAGTTTGGAAAAACAATACATCTTGTTGGCACTGTGGAATGCTGTCTTTTCCATGGCAGACTCGGTTAGCTTCAGTTGAAAAAATCCCATTCGGTAACCGCGTTTAGGCCGTGTAGGTCAACGACGACTCTATATCCCTCGGGTCTTCTTTTTATGAGCAGGCATGGACTGAGCCATGCCGATTTGCATTCTTTGATTACGCCAATGCTGATTAATAATATTCTTCTAAGTACTTTTCCAAAATTTTCCGTTGATGGAAAGGCACATGTAGATTTTCGACCTTACTGGGGCTGATGACACTGTTTCGATGTTCACTTCATAGTTTTCGTATGTTCCAAGATCGAATTCATTATTGCTGAAGGTGTCCTGGTGTGTCTTGAGCATGTCCAAAAATTCCATTCGCTCTTCTTCGTTTAAATCTGGTAAATTGAATTTAAACTTCAAGCTATTCCATTCGTCTTCGGAAAATGGTCTTTGCTCCGTTGCTGTGTCCGTTGGTAGCGTTGAGTGGGCCGACCCTACGCTGTTGATGTCAATGGACTGTGCACGTTCCTTTGTCTGAGTGGGCCTTGAAGGAAGGAAAAAATCGGGTTCGGTTTCGGGATTGGCTTTTGTTGAGTCGGTGTGTCCTCCTTCCGTGTTGGCTATTGTCCCTGTTCATCCCTTTGTCTGAGTGGGCCTTAAAGGAGGAAGGAAGTCAGGTTGGGATCCGGGATTAGATAGGGTAATGGCTTATCTTTTGTCCGTGGTATCTTTTGTGCTTGCTCTTCCTATTGTTTGAGTTGAGTCTTCGGGAGGGGGATTATCTTTTGTTGTTGGAGATGCCGGATCCTCGTCATTGTTCTCTTCATCATTGTATTCTATCTCCGCCATTGTGTAGTTTTTTAAAAATAGAGCCTGCTTTTAGAAATTGATTCTCCCCGGATGTGTTAATAGCCATAATCGGAATTAATCCAGTAGGACTAGTGTTAACCAAACATCTGGCAAAAAGGATCGGAATTTCTTTGCATTATGACAAAAATATGCCACTTTGTTGTTCAGGATAGGCTTGGTGGAGAACGCCACAAATTTTTGTCTCACTGTTGTTTGCTAAAACAACATCTTTGTACAAAGAAATGAGTACCTCAACATAATATTGCTGAGGTGTCGGATTACAAACAGATCGTGGATTTTCTGCTGTTTCATCATCTGAAGAAATATTGATCGTTGCAATATGCTCAGTTGTAACGTTATAATTTTCGAAATTAATTAGCTCCTTGTTCTGACCATAGTTTTCCCAAGCATCAAAAGGTGATGGAGCCAAATTAAATTTGAGATTCCCTATTTCTAAAATTTGGTCCAATTCCGGTTGTTTTGACAAAAAGTTGTAACCCAATAAAATGTGGATTTTTCCAAAACTGCCATCGGGAATGATTCTGAACTGCTGGTTTGTGGAAAATCCGCATTTGCTTATTTCAGCGATCAATGTTTTTTCTGCTGTTATCCTTTTTCCACCGACACCTATAAAATTTACGGGAGCTACCGTTTTGACTTCGTGACATTTAATTTGTGGGTTTCGCAATATTTCTCGTGCAGTAGACAATTTGATCAGCGAAACACCTGCTCCTCTGTGTAAAAGTGCTACTTTACTTAAATTGCCGAAATTAAAAATTAAATGGCGCCTTGGGTGAGCAGATTTTGAGTTGTAGCCTATACAGTCGACTCGAGCGTGAGTTGGCTCTTCTTTGTCGCTTGCTTCGTTCCTTGGTTCTAGTTCTAGAAGTAGGCCAGTAGTATCAATAGCCACCGCCAGATGGTGTTGGTGTGGCGTTGGGTTGCTTGATAGCTCGGATTTTTCTCGTTGCTCCGTTTTCCTTTTTTCTTCTCGTTTTTTCCGTTTTTCTTCTGAAATGACTTTGGGGTTTGATGTGCTGTCCCAATAAATTAGCCAGATTGTTGGTGATGTTACAGATGGAATTAAAGGAATGCGTAGCTTCCATTCTTGCTGGTTATGGTCGGAAATCTTGAGTGCTTCACCGGAGTGAATTAAATGTGATTTACGTTCGTTGGTGTCCGACGTGCTTCGGAATTCGACTGTCCTGTCGTCTCCGATTAATTCTAGAACGATGGGGTTGTTTGATCTTGATAAATTTAATTCCGAGTGGAAATTTGTGGAGTCGATGCCGTCTTCGAATAGTGTTAACATGACTGAGCGTACGTTAGCTTGAAGGTCTTGTTAATTTTATTGAGTAGCTCTAAAAAATTTGGTGTGAGGTGCGAGTTGAGGTTTCAAGCTGGGGCTATGTATTTATCGGGGATAGCACGGATGGTCTTGGTAGTGTCAGTGTCCTGTCTTTTAATGCAAGTTTTTGTTGATGCCAGTCGACTTTAGAATAAAAATCTAGTTGTAAACCTGCAGCGTTGATTGTTGAATGGATTTTCTTGCTGTTGAATAACTTCTCTAGGCGTGGGGGTGGGGGTGGATGATGAAATTTCAGGATTTATGGTACTAGTTGCGTTGATTGCAATTTTTTCCGTGCTGCTGTACCCTGCTGACTAAAAAAACCTGTTACTTTTTGAGCTAACGTCTAGTTTTTTGACTGCTGGGTTGTTGAATTGTGTGGCTGGACGAAGTTTGCGTTGCTACCTCCTTGGTTGTCATTGTTATTACGGCATTTGTAGGTGCTTAGGTTGAGTTGGGAATTATCCCTAGTTCCCTGGTTGTAGCTTCGTTGTTGGTTTGGGTTTTCTCCGCTTCTGGCCGCTTCTTCTAGGGATGGGTTTACCTAGTTTTTCTAGTCTTCGTGTGTTTACCTGTCGTACTGATTCTAGTTGGTCCTTTAGTTCTACAATTTTTGCTTAAGTGGTTTCGACCATAGCATTTGAAGCACGAGCGTGTTTCGTTCTTCTCCGGCTGGAAAGCGTCGACTCTTGCTTCATTTACAGTTTTTCTTAGTTTGAGGTTGTTAACTTCTCTTCTTTTTTGTTCTAGTTCTTGCATAATCTTGGCTAATTCGTCTGATGCTAAGGTTACAGTCTTGTCCGAAGGGGAAGCTGCTGCTGCTGTGTTTTGTTGCTTGGCTGGATTTTTCTGTGTTGGTTGTGGTGTATCGCCACTTTCCCAGTCTGCGATCTCGGTCTGTCTCTTTAATGTTAGGTTTAACATTTCTTCCCAAGTCTTTGGAATCATGGTGGCTAGATACGTTTCTATCTTCTCTGGCATGGCTGCTTTGAAAGTGCACCTTAAGCCTTGGTCTCTTGCTCGTTCTTTTAAAATCTTCTCGATGTCACTTTCGCCTGGCTGTGTCATCCAAATTTCCGATGCCATAATTTCTAGCCTATGCGCAAAAGTATTGACGTCTTCGTCTTCCATCATTCGAGCATGCTGGAATTTATTTCGTGTGGATTCGGCGCCTCCTCTGCCGAAACGTTCGATGAGGGCAGTCTTGAATTCGTTCCATGTAGTTATCCTAGAGATCAGTGGGCTTGTATCTATGAATCGGCTGCTCTTCCTATGCATTTATTTGATGCTGCTTCAATTAGCTCGCGGTTAGGATCAATTTTCCTAAGATTGTCAGTTAGCAATAGAAAAGTGAAAATGTCTGTGTTATTTTCACGCTAAAATTTGATTAGGCCCTTCTTTGAAGTTCGGACGTCTTCCCACATTCATGCTTCGCTTCTGTTGGAATTTCTGTTGCTATTGCTGGGTTGATTTGTGCCTATCTTCTCGACAATCTCCCTCAATGCATCTACGTGGCTAGTGTTAGCTTCTTGTAGGCCTGTTATGATTCGTGACAGATGGCTGTTGTCGGAAAATGTTGGGCTTGCTGCTGCATTATCGTGTTGACGGCGAGGGGTGGGGAGCGTCTATGCTGGTTTACCAGTTTGTCTAAAACTTGCGTTAAAAGTTCTTGAGTTGGGGAGTGGTGATGATAGTTATTCCTAACGTTATCGTGGTAACGCAAATTTCTTGATGAATTGGTATGATGTGGGGGTGATCAACTTCTTGAGTGGGACCTATAACTTCTTCTTTCCCTATTTCTAGACTCGATACGTGAACGCTGTGGAGGGGGATCGTGAATAGGGCTGCTTGAAGCGTTGGCTTCCTTGATATGCTTAGCTGCTGGCTGTTTATCAGCTGCCGTGCTACGCTGTTTAGCAGGTGCTTTTGGCACGCGAGTGCGTTGTCGGCTCTGCCGTTTTCTTAATGATTAGGCGTGGGTATTGTTTGAATTATCACTTCGACACCATTGTAAATCTCTCGTAATATCTTCTATTGTAAGATCTTACGGAGACACAGTGGTACGATAATAATGTTGTTAGATTATTAGCATCTGTGCCGACGGTACGATAATAATAATCGTACCGTCGGCACATAAAGCAATAAATGAGCAAAGTAAGGGAGTCCACACAAGTTCTACGATCCGAAAGCTATTTAGTCAGTTATTTAGGGTTATCTCTCCTTTTAAATCAGTTAAACTTCGTAATATTAAATTAAAGCACTCCTAAAATAATCGGACCAAGGGAAAATAAGAGAAGGCTCTTATAAGAGATGCGCCCTTTCTTTAACTCTGAACCTTACTTAGGCTCTAAAGGGGGAAGCTCCTTCAAAATTCGGCTAAGTCCGATCGTAAAAATTACTTAACCCAGAATAAATCCGGCTGGGAATCCTGGGGCGGTCGGCTCAGTGACGGGTGGCTTTTTAGGGTCCAAAATCGTCGGGTGAGCGAGAGAAAAAGGCCAGGGAGGTCGTTTATAAAGGGAGCCCGTATCCTAGTCTTTTGTATTGCTGAAGATGCGCAATTGGATGCTGAGGTTGCTAGAATAGCTGACTGGCTCTGCAGCCGGACCACTGATGTCTACTGAGTATCTGGATAGGGCCACATGTGGTAGCTATTAAAAGTGCATGAGGCAGAGGCCAAGTGCACGAGTGTTGTCTGCTCAGCTAAAGCTAATGTTATTCTTATAATAATAAATGGACGTTGTAAGACTGCTGCTGTTAAAAAGTTAATGTAATATTGGCAAGAAGTATTGGTTGTGTAACGTTAGTTACCGATACCGATTACTGAAACCGATATTTTATATCGGAAAGTGCTAATTCTTAAAATAATTACAGCGGAAGAGGTCTAAAATAGCGCCATTTTGAAAAAAAATGGCTTCCGGTTGTTGTTTTTCACATATACCTCGTTATTTGTCACTACTACGACAAAATTGATTTTGAACAAAATTAAGTACACAAAATTTCCAACAAAACATGTTCTATTTACTTTTTCTCTTGGAACAATGGTTTGGTTGATATGAAGCATTTGAACTGTAATTATAGCACAAAATAAGTCTTTGTTGCGCTAATACATAAATGTTATTGTTAAACATAAATTGCACATAATAATATTAATGTTATGGTATTACTCACACGTAATACTGTTCCTTACATCTTTAGCTGGATGTTTGTTCTCATTTGACGAACAGAAACTTTGTTTTATTGATTGGTTTCAATCAGTAAGGTATCGATGTAATAGGCTAGTCAATTTACATACCTTGAAGTAATAGTAATAGAAGTAAACTTTGTGCTGAATAACATACTAAACGTCTAAAAAAAATATTAGTGGCGGAAGAGGTTTAAAATGGCCACCATCTGAGATGGGTATGGGTGATATAACCCCCCCCCCCAAAAAAAAATGTTTTTTTTTTTATTTAAACTCTTAACCGTCAACAAATCAAAAGCATAATGTGAATCAAAAACGTTCAGAATACAATTGTGTACAGGATATGTAATATACATCTTTTACATAAAAGCAACCCTTGAACCCCAAAATCGTATTAAAAGTTAGCTTTTATCAATTGGTTATTATAGTGATTTTTGTGTTCAAAGTATTCATCTTGCGAGCCCTCTAATAGCCAGACATGGACATGCGTAAGATTTTCTGAAAGGTGGGTATCGTTTCTTTCCATCAATCCTAACCGAAATTGTTTAGCTTAGATTGGGATCGGCCTACGGCCCTTTAAACGTATAACTGTAATTGGCTAGTTTCAATTTCAAGGTTTCATTTTATTGCTCATATTCGTATTTGTATCCAAGATAAACAATTTGGGTTAGGATTGATGGAAAGAATAGATCCCCACCTTTCAGAAAATCCTAAGTATGTCCATTTCGAGCTATTAGAGGCATTGCAAGAGAACTTTGAATTCGAAAATCAGCATACACTTTCGCTGCTACTCTTAGGAGTTAAAAGTTAAACAATTTCGGTTAGGATTGATGGAAAGAATACATCCCCACGTTACAGCAAATCCTAAGCATGTTCATTTAGGGCTATTAGAGGGATATCAATACTTTGAACACGAAAAGGACTACAACAACCAATTGAAAAAAAAGAGCGTTTGCGCAATACGATTTTTGGGATCAAAACTGCTTTTACGTAAAAGATGTATATCACATTTCCTGTACAGAAGGTGTCCTGAACGTTTTGTTTCATATTGTGCTTTTGATTTGTTGACGGTGAAGGAGTTACAGCCCCCCCAAATACCGTTTTTTTTTTGTTTAATATCCCCCTCCCCCCCCCATCAGATGGTGGCCATTTTAGACCTCTTCTGCCACTTAGATTTTTCTAGATGTTTAATATGTTGTACAGCTTGTCTTTCTGAGTCAGAAACAGCAAAAGTTTACTTCTATTACAATTACTTCAGGGTAAACAAAGTTCCTTTCCTCCAAATGAGAACAAACATCCAGCTAAAGATGTACGGAAAAGTATTACGTGTGATAATAACATAACATTAACAATATTATGTGGAATATTATGTTTAACATTAACATCCATGGAGTAACACAACAATGACTTATTTTGTGCGATAATAACAGTTCAAATGCTTCAAATCAACCAATTCATTGTTCCAAGAGAAAAAGTAAGTAGAACATGTTTTGTACGAAATTTTGTGTAGTTTAATTTTGTTCAGAATCAATTTTGTCGTTGGAATGAAAAATAACGAGATATATGCGAAAAACAACAACCGGAAGCCATTTTCCAAGGTGGCGACTATTTTAAACCACTTCCGCCACTTACAATTTTTCTAGACTTTTGGTATATTGTTCAGCATATCTTTCTGGGTCAGAAACATTAAAGTTTACTTCTACTACAATTACTTCTATGTATATATATATACATTGACTAGCCTATTTCACAATAGAAATTATATGAGTAATAAGTAAAGCATTACAAGGTAAAGGGTAAATGAAGCAAACAAGTCTGCATTAAGGACTGGCCTTGTGAGGATACAAGATACACTAATCTGAGAAAGAAAGAAAAGGCAACTGCCTCAACTGGGACTCGAACCCACGACTTCCTGCTGACTAGGCTGGGCGCTCTAACCACTACGCTGCCGGGGTGGATACTGGCTACAGGCTCCAGTCGAGCTAAGTAGCTGTGCAGTATTTCTCAGTGACAAACATACACAAGAAACATACACATTGTTTTTTTCCTCTAGGTCACCACTGAGAAATACTGAACAGCTACTTAGCTCGGCTAGTATCCACTCCGGTAGCGCAGTGGTTAGAGCGGCAGCCCTAATCAGTGGGAAGTCCTGGGTTCGGGTCCCAGTCGAGGCAGTTGTCTTTTCTTTCTTTCTCAGATTAGTTTATTTTGTATCCTCACAAGGCCAGTCTTTAATGCAGACTGTTTGCTTCGTTTGCCATTTACCTTGTGATAATAATTCTGATGTCTGCAACATTAATAACTTTTTTGGAGGCTTCAGTACATCACATGTGAACTGGATTACCTGCAGAGTTAGTTCTAGAATCCAACAATTTTTTTATTGTGTGATGGTGTTGGAACTTGAACAGATTGTTACTAAGTCAATTTGTGACAGGACAAGACATTATTTTGGTGGATAATGACCGTTGGGATGTGGTGTTGCTGAACACTTCGGAGATAGTGACCAGAACACTACCAACTTTACATCACCATGGAAAATACGTGGCGGGCATCGGGTGGACCAACTGATGGCTCTATTTAAAAAAAATTGTAAATTTCAGTTTACTACAGAAATTAATTTTGGCTGCGAACTGGATTTTAGTCCTTGGTGGTGTTGACGATGTGGAAGGCTTGTGGGTGATTTTCCACAAGGTTTCATCTAATGCTATTACCCATGGCACCACATGTAAACAGCTTCAAGTCTTATCCCTGTGCATAAGCCAATTATCCACATTCCATTAAGTAGCTTACCTCTATGAAACTTTAACTGTGGAAGAAGTGTAAGCTTTTAAACAATGTTTCTTCAGAAAACTCTATACAAGATGTTGTGAAGGATTGCCTAAAGCTTGTGAGACTCCCGAGATAAATTCCACACTGAGAGTGACTGCCACTAGTAATCCCTCTGCCTCTTGACATAGGTGCTGTTTCTAAACTAGAGGGATGTCTGAGGGAAGTGAGGAAAACTGTTTCTTAACTCGAGGAGACTGATCAAAACTCCTCCCACGTGACGTCATGGAGCTGAGATGTTGCTGAGGAAAGTGAGGCAAGTTTTTTCTCACTCACTCACTGATCCAACATGGCTGCCATCATGCATTAGTAGCTGAGATGGTGGTGTTTCTAAACTGTAGGAAGTGAGATATGGAAAATGTCTAAATTTAGAAACAAATTCCAATTAAACATAGATTAATAACCATTTGTATTATGTTCTTAATAACATTTCTCTTGCTGAAAATAGATGTGGCAGCGATTATTGCTAATTTTTCTAATGTTGAGAACGACAAGTGAGGCAGTGGTGTTTCTAAACTGATCGGTTTTGGTGACGTTGAGGGGCGTGGCTTAGAGGATTCCATCTCACTCCATCCCCTAGTTTAGAAACACGCCCATACCACCATTTCATTTCGGTGACGAACTGATGTGTCATAATTTGGCTAAGGCTAATATTTTAAATGACATTCTCCAAAAAAAATTTCATTGTCAGTAATGGTGTGACACCAGCCTTTTCATCTCGTTGCATCCATTGTTTTGATAGAGTAACTGTTTCACGTAATGATGCGGTTTTCATCCTTTCTTCTTTTAAAAGTCATTGCTTTCGGCACTGGTGGCTATTCTGCAGCATTTTACAAATCAACTTTTCTGCAACTTTTCTGTATTCTAGAGACTTAAATGAAATCTGGGAAACTTCCTAAATGTTGGTAGAAAGTCAATTTATAAAAAGGGTGATGGTGCACGCGTTACTAAATGAACACGATTTATTAGACCCAAGCTAGTTAGGGTTTACTGCGGATAGATCTTCTATGTGCCAGTTGTTAATATGTTTGGATGATTGGACTTCTGGTGTGGGAGCTGGTACATCCATCGATACAATTATGATTTATTAAGCTTTGTCATTCAATATGTCTAATATTATGTTAAGCTGTGTCACAAGTTGGCTGGTTACGGGATATCTGGCAACACACGCTTTGGATCACAGACTTTGTGTTGTACAGAACAACTGTTTATGTGTGTGTGCATCAGTAGAGCTGTTTCAAGTGTTGCTACCGTAACTAGCGGTGGGGCACAGGAATCAACTATGGGCCCTTTACCGTTTCTTTTATACATTAAGGATTTTAAAGTGAATAACCATATGTGAAAATGCCTAAATTTGGAGGTTACAAAGTGGTAATGCAGGATCTTCAGATGACTAGAACTTGGATCCTCTTCAGAAATTTTAGAGAACTAGTCTGCTGATTGGCAGCACATCCAACTTGATACGGCGGCGTCGCTCATCTTTACCAGCCCTCCGTATTGTTAATTCATATGTTATAGCTACTACTTCTCAAATCTGCCACCGTATCGATATTGGCGCCGTCACCCAGCCTTCGCCGAGCGCACTGCCAGTGGCTACGTGAGCTAAAGTACGTATGCTTATGTAACGAATAATAGAAAATGGAATACTTTTAATTCGATCATGCGTCAATCTGTTCAGAAAACTGACTTCTAAACACATTACATTATAGTAAACAATTGAAACATTCTAATTTCTCCACGACTGAAAGTAAACATGTCATTGTAAACAGGATTTATTAGGCGAGAGGAGAAAATGAGCTGCAGAATCTGCTATAATAGTGAACGCAAATTTTGGTCAAATACAATGATTCAGATTTGTTACGTTGGTTTTGTCCATTATTATTTTTTTTTGCTTTCGTCCGCTCATTTTGTTTTCGTTCATTGTATACTCTGCGCAATACAAAAATGGACCAAAGCAAAATGAATATATAGGACGACACCAATGTAAACTAAAGCAATCTTCGTTGAAATCTTTTTCAAATCGTTACTGAGGTATTTTTAAGACTTCATTTTTTTACATTTTTTTGTAGTGTTTGTGCTTCCCTCGAACTCTTTCAAAAAATTACTTTAATTGGCCACTAGCCTACAAACATACGCTTTCCTTCTAAAAAAATGAATAAGCAAAGTTAATTTTAACGACTTGTGCTGCTTCCGAAAACTGATTTGCGGCATTTTTTATTTTAAACGACTGTCGTAGAAGCTTTTCAAGGAATAAATTTTTTACGTCGTTTTATGATTTAATAAAATGTATTTAAGGCTTTTTACTGTACCCTTGTAATTTTGTGAAGACAAAAAGGGATAAATAGGGTTTTAATAAATTTTAGATTCACTGAGATTTCTGAGGTATAGAATCAAGGATGAAGTCAGAAGGAAGGACTAAGTCTATTTTATAATGAAGTCTATTTTAGGAAGAAGTCTATTTTAATGTTATCAATGCATGCAATCGTTATTTTTTTATTCCATGTAATGCCCATCATAGGCGATTTGGAATTACTAAATAAAGTTATAAATAGAAGTTAAAGTTAAAGGATTTCAACTGACCTCTTTGGTTTACATTTTGGTAGCTATTAATAACTTTTTGTTTCGTGAAAATAATATTCTTGCAACCCTCCCCTTTACTTATTTTTTAAAAGAGTATTCTTTTAAATTTCAATGACACTTCCAATGCTTGACTGTTTTCAGGTTACGAGAGTTCTCCCCGCCCCTCCCCTACAGGCAGTGAAGCTGTCCATTTGTGTTCATTTACGCCGCCCGCGCACTTAGCGACTTGGCCGCGCGGCCAGGTCGCTGCAGCCAATGAGAATGCTTACCGCTTATGTAAAACCACACACTAATAATTTTCATTGGCTGCAGCAACCTGGCCGTGTGGCCAAGTCGCTCAGTGTGCGGGCGGCCTTAATCTACTGCAAGAGGTTGTGCCCCCCCCCCAAAAAAAAAATTAGTAGAAATAAACAAAAATCCCCTACTGCTCTCTCCCCGACCGGAATGAAACCAACTGCTCTTCCAAACATGGTTGAGGAGAGCGTAATGTGGCAAGTTTTTTTTTTTTTTTTTTACAATACTGTACTTTTGTTTAAGAAACATTTGGACATTTTACCATTAATTCTGCAAAATACAAGCAACGTACAAGGCTTGGAACTATGTTTGGCATGCTGGATTTTTGCACAGAGAATGTAGGGGATAAAATGCCTGGGTAAATTATGAAAAAAAAAGCTTTAGCAATTCTAACTAATGAAATTCAGTGACATACGGTATTTGCAATTGCTAAAGAGTAATTAATTCTTTTTTGAGCTTCTAAAAAAATAAACTTGAGTTTTGGCCAATAATTTACTGCATATTGATGAAATTAGAAATAAATTATTAAAAAAGCTTTTACGATTGCACAAAATACGAATATTGCCAGCAGACGAACTTCGGAACGCGAGGCTGGAATTAAAGTTTGCTCCTTCGGTTTCATTATTAAGAATTCTTTTATCTTCGAAACATGACTTATTCACAAGCTCGAATATTTTCGTCGAATGTAGCCTGTCACCTGAAACGTTGGTTTCAACGATGAACGTATTTTTCTTCACAAGATGCAGACAAGTTACTACCTCCTAGCGTTTTCCCCCTTAAATCGACCAAAATGATGCCGACAATACATAATCATTATTTAAAATACAAAATAAACTACAACAAAGGCCAACAAATACGTTATTTTAAAACAATCGTCGTTTGCATAAAGCAATTTCTTATCAAAACGTGACAATTATTAGGTCAACAGCACGCTAGTGATGGTCGGATGGCAGCGCACCATGTGGCAGATACGAAAACGAGCATCCATAACAGCTTTAACATGCACGGAACAACAATACTGGTGTTACAATATAATATATCTAACTCTATGAACAATACGGAGGGCTGCTAAAGGTGAGCGACGCCACCGTATCAAGTTGGCTGTGTTGGCAGTTGCCAATTTCTACATCTTAGTGTGAGGTATTTCCCACTGGCAAGAAAAACAAATTCTTCGATTATTGATTGGTGGGTGCTCTACTCGAACATTTCATGGAAATTAAAGATTTGGGTGCTTGGTTTAAGAGTGACCGTGTCTGCCAGCCATTGTAACCTTGTTGTGAAGACTGCAAGGCAAAGGTCAGACCTATTCTTGAATATGTGAGTCCAGCCTGGTCACATCTAATTAGGCATATCAACGATGTCGAATTGGGTTGACGTTAGTTCTAGAACAGAAACTATTCAGCTGCAAGGAACGTCTAAGAGTCAGGGCCGTAGCGAAGGGTACTTGGTTGGGGGGAGTGAGTCTCATTTTACCAACTCATCTTATGATTTTGCCAACTGGTTTAAAGAATGCCAGTAGTGTTGCCAGTAAAGTACTTTTGAGGGGGTCCGCTGAGGTCAGCTAGGGGTCCGGGGCGGAGCCCCGCAAGCTGAAGCATTTTATGCTATTTTAGTGCCTGTTTCTGGCCTCCAGTGAACATTGAAGCAACAAATTGTCAAACAAATTTTGGTGATTTTTTTTATTTATTTTTTAGGATGGTACATTTCGTAAAGATTTTATTGTGACTAAATCATATTTTTTTTTAGATATTTTTTTTTCCAAATTAAATTAAACCGACTTCAGTTTAGAATTATATAAACAGGCCAGCTGGCCATTGACGATTGAGGGTTGACTTAATTGTACATTTTGGACTTTTAGGCTAAAATGAATGATGACGACTCCAGTGTGCAAGCATAGGCAGCAGGTCAGGGCAGACATTTTTTTTAAAATGTACTATCGAAAGGTGAAAAGTAATGAAATCTTTTTCTCAGTTGTATCCCAAACAACTATAGGCCTAGAGGTATCATTGTACAAAAAACTTTCACATTTTAAAACAAAAACATGCTCCAGTTTTTAAACAATGGAGCGTCGAAAGACGAAAGAAATGGCGAACTTTTTATCTCAGTTTTGTCCAAAACAACTTAAGATATTATTTGAGAAGCTTCCACATATGAAATCAACATGCTCCAATTTAATTTTTTTCCATTGATTCAAGGGATCTTGGGGACCGGTCATTATTTATGGCTGTGGGGGTGGGGTGCGAAATGAAAATGTGACCACTAAATTTTTGATGACTTCCCCTTCAAGACCTGAAAAAACACCTTCTTGATTCCCCCCACTCTAAGGTCCAAAAATGATGTGACTACCCCCCAAAAAATATTATACACCGATCTTTTGTCGAGATTCCTACAAAAGTATGAACACACTGTTTGCTAGCATGACCACATTCTAACATAGTCAGCACCTGAAATGCAGAAGACGCCAAAAAACCAGGTGCCAAGGCTTTTCTATAAAGTTTTTCGTAAAAACTGTACTTCCAGTAATAGTATTATTAGTTTCAAAACCTTGTAAACAGCATGGGCGGTCTGAGGGGCTTGCCCCCCCCCCCCCCCACCCCCCTAGAAGCTGAGCCGTTTTTGGAAATTTTGACTGATGAAAGTGCCATTTTTGTAGTCCAAAAATGACTTTTTTTTAGTTGGTCAGTTTGTTTTTGACCTCCCCTCTTGACAGGACCTGAAAAATGTATGACCTCCCCCTTGAGAGGGTCCTCCGGCCTCCCCGGCGATAAATAATTACCGGTCCGTAGGGTAATTTTTGCCCTCATTTCGTGGCCTTTGGGTCACTTTTGTCCTTTAATATGGAATCTTATGAACTCTCCCCCACATTTTGGACCTTTGAAATTAACAAGTTTAAAATTTTTAATAATTTTCATTTGAAAATTGTAGTTGTTTCTGCATTAATACAAATTCAAATTTAGTGGCGATAAGTTAACAGAAAAAGGACAACAGAAAATCAAACAGCTAATTCAATTTTTCCAACTCGGTTTTTGATTTTGCCAAGTGTACCCGATTTTCATGAAGTACAGCTTTAGTTCACGTTACTGTTTTAGCTAAAACCAAGGCACTGATGGACTAGCAGACGAACTAGTAAATCAAATAACTCTGCATTAATTTTTTAGATTTATTTGATCTCACAACTTCAGACGGCGATAACTTGGCAGAAGTCCTTACGCAGAGTTTGTTTTATGCAGTTTGTTGATATATCTGCTTTACCTAAGAAACATTTTAAATCCTGGCAGTGATTTTGTGTTTTGCTATATTAATATGCCAGTAATTTTCTACCCTCCTAAAATACCAGTTACGAGTTGCTCCGCGCTAAAACCCCTTCTGAGCGGCACTGTCTAACAGAAAAAGAACTATAGGAAGTAAAATAGCAACTCAGTTTTTTTTTTTTTGCCAACTGTGTACGATTTTTGCGAAGTTAATTGTTATCACGACTTCAAACTCGGTGGGGATACAGTTTTGTCTATTTTTTGTTTTTATTTTCTACATTATCTGTGATATTTATAAGTTATGGTGGTAACATAGCAAACAAAACGGCCAAGTCAATTTTCAATTTTGCCAACTGCACATTTTCGCGGAGCTTCTTTTCCCTCACTCCTTACAGCCTAGCTATGCAGGGAAGCAACCAGAAATGATCAGGGGCAGCATTTCAGTTACTCCCAAGCTACACAGAATGCTGCAAAAACTGATGGGAAAAAAAATGTAAACTGTAAACTATAAAATGTAAATGTAAATGTAAAATGTAATTTCATCGTTCAAACTGACGAAATTATGATAATAATTAACCAGTACTCGTGGAAACTGGAATTTGCAGTGAAAATTTGTCCGATTTTGCCAACTCGACAACTCGAATTTGCCAACTGTATGTGTTTCTTGGATGGTTGGGGGGGGGGAGAAAGCTCCTCCCCCATCCCCCCAGTCGCTTCGGCCCTGCTAAGAGTTTTAAAAATTGATTCCAGGCATACTTCTGACTAGTCACCTCTTTCTTGCATGTCTCTGCAGTGGGGATTACAGCAATTTGTTAGTAGCCAACAGTACGAGCAATACCAGGGACCATTGTGTTATTTCGAATTTTTGGCTGGTTATCAGCACCAACCCATTGTCCTGCTTTCGCTAATAACCATTTGTAGAAAGATTAAAAAAACTGGTGAGCATCCCGACCACTTGCCATTTATTATTATTTTTAATGTTTGCTGTAACAGTTTGTGTTTAATTTGATGGACTGCTCAGAATTAAAAGGCAAAAGTTTTTTTTTGGGATCGTCATCTTGAATTTTCACAAAACCTCAGTGGAACCTTTCAGATTGTTATTTGTTTACTGGTTACTGGTTTCTGTTCAGCTATGATGAATGGTTTGGAAGTTATGACGCAAATTTTTTTGATGAATAATTTCTGTTTCGGTTTCTGTTTAAAGTGGCACTATCACCGATTGAAAATCTGCAGAATCTGGCAACATCTAGCGCTATATAGTGCTATCTAGCACTTGCTTGCATTAAGCGGAGGAATGCACAACGGCATTTCTTTTAACGAAACGAACAAGCCACGACCTCTTTAATTATTGAGTGAAAATTTGGTACATCCTCGTGCACCTGAGAGCAAGCTGTACAGTAAAGGTGAACAATATTGCTGCAGCTAGATGGCGCCATGATACTTTCGTTCACTTTTTAATCAGTGATAGTGCCCTTTTAATCTAACGAACGATTTAGAAGTTATAAGGCATATACAAATATGTGCATTCCCTCATCTGGACTTGCATGGATGTTGTTTGTACTTGTTTCAAAAACCAAAACATATAGCAAGGTAGTAACAAAATCAATGCAACCTTCTGATAAATCAGTGAAAATATACTAGTTCTAAACACTAGTGCTATTCATATAGTACAAACAAACAAAAATGGCAGTATTTCAACCAGTCAGTATTTTGCAAAGGTCAGTACATACCCTTACATGTAGGTGAATTTTTCAATTAACGTTAGATATCTTCATTCCAATTTACATTATATTGGGCATTGTTGCTCATTATAACTTAAATACGAGCCCTTGAGAATACAAGTAGACCAAGTCCATTTTTAAGTCACACGAAATTTCAAGTTTAGATTCGTACCACCACCACCACCTGTGCAGACTTTGACTTGGTCTATTTGTGTTCTCAGACGCTCAGAACAGTTTAGAATGCAAGTAGACCAAGTCCTTAAAGAAAAACAGAAAACTCCAACCTTAGCAGGCGACTGTTTGCAACACTGCAAAAAAGGACTTGGTCTACTTATATTCTCAAAGATATTCCCCAACTTGCATTTTTAATAAGACGACAATACAGATGGTAAAATTATTTTTCTTCTGGTACCATGGACCATGGTTTGTATTCCTGCAAACCCAAAAGTCAGCATGTTCAATTGTCCATACACTACAGGTATCAAACAATTTCTGCTGTTCATTTAAGCTGTGGAGCTTTAAGGAGTCAAGTTATCCTAAGCCCCCTACCTGATATGATAGCAGAGTTACATAATAGGGAAAGCACCAAATTCTTAAGCTAGAGTCTACTGTTGGATTTTAGTTGCTACGGTCCCGGCAGAATCAGAGTTGAAGAAAACATTCAGAATTTTATTGTAGCTTCTCTATTATGATGGTAGTAAGTAGCTTACCATACTCCGCAAATTATCACACAACAGCAAAAAAAATTAATGTGGAGTACTCAGACCCATTGTGAAGTAGCCTTGAACATGTAAATGACGTACACAACGTTTTGCTTTAAATAACCATAAAACAACATGCAGTTAAACTTCTTATTTAAGCGTCTATGCTCTGGAAGAGAGTTCAGGCACTAGGCACCAGCGGCATTTTGAATAGGTTTTTGAACTACTATGTTATCATCTTCTCACTTCCATCTGAGGAGAGGTCAGGTCTTCGCAAGATGTTGAATAACCCAGTAAAACTAGATACCCAACCACGACTAATCATGATGTTCCACATGATAGTGGACTTCTCTTAGCTGAGATGCATAGTGTCATGCTATGATGGCACTGGTTAAGACAACACTACAAGATTGCTCATTTGTTTACAAACAAAACATGACTTCCCTCCCAATGCTTCCCAGTGCGGGCGCACAAGGCTGCCAGCCCGCCAATCAGAGATAACCTTACATTTGTAAGACGGCATCCATTTGGCACAGAAAAGGCCACTTAGATCAGGATCCAGTTGTCGTGCTCTTGGCCTAGTGAGCAGAGTGAGTCACGCTCGGCCTTTCGAGCTTGGCTACCACTGAAGGAAAACTTGATATCCCATTGATGGCAAAGCAATGCGTCCAAAGCTTCTTATTTGTTAGTCTAGGAGAAGAATTCAGAAAAGGCCATAGTGTAGGAGTTAAAGGCATTTTTTAGTAGAAGTGGCATTTTTTTCTGAACAAGAAGCACACGAAGAAGCTAGATATAAACGTTACCAAATTTTCATTACAATTTTAAGACCGGAAATGAGCCTCCATCTTGGAAAAAATGGCACCAGAGCGATTTCTAATATTTTTAATATCTCGACTTATATCATTTTCTTTGTTCGAAATAAAAGCATTTGAAAAGTATTACCCTTCATTACATATTAACACCTTCTATATTTGTAATGATTTGCTAGCAGATGTAACTTAAAGATAAAAAATATGCATTTACCCATCGTAAAATTTCGCTATAAACGTAAATAAACCTCTAACGCTTTGACCGACCAATCGTTTTAATGCATATCTGATCTTGTAGTACAGAGAATTGCCTTTAATTTATCATATAGAACATCGATTTCGGTCCCATAGAAGTAGAGTAATGGCTACGCAAGTATATGGGTAACATTCGGCATATCTTAAAATTAACATAGTGCAGTATAGTTGGTAAAAAAAAATGAGCATATTTTTCATTTTCGCTAAATTACCAAATTTTCCCCAGTTATATCTTACATAGGGGCTAGCTTGTTCCATTTAGAAAAGAAGAAGCAATGTCAAAGCAGTGAAAATGGTCACGATTTTCAACTAGAATGTACTCCTTCAAGCGTTCTACTCACTTAAAAGGCTATACTAAAAGACTTTTCTGAAATGTTGTGACGTCTTCTTCCACGAAGACTGAAGGCGGACATTTTATTCTGATTTAAAGGTGAAGTCTTAATATCATAGCAGTTAAAATGTACTCTTTAGAATTAAATGTACTCTTTCAACCTTCCTAATTTTCATAACTAGGATATTTATGAAGAATGGGTCAGAACTATTGACCTTTAACCCTTGAATGCATGAATTATTTTCTGGTACTTTTTTTTTAAGGACCATATGATAGTTGGGTCAGTCGGGGGATTCGAACCACCATTAGCAGGGTTTGGAGACGAGGACGCTGACCACTAGGCTGTTGCTGCTCGCTTTGCTCGGGGTCCCCGGGGACCCCTCACAAAGCTTGCAGTGCGAGTTGGGTCTTGGTTTTTCCCCGTTTAGTCAGCTGTTACCTGCAGGTAACCGTATGCAACATGGGGTTAATGCAGCTCATAATTCACTCAGTAATCAGTAACACAAATAAATTTAAATAAATTGAGTTTAAATGCATAATTTGTACACATATTCCAATAATAAAACAAAGCATACATGGACCACACGTCTTGCCTGTCAACCGAATTCCATTTAAAATGCAGGGTGTTATGTCTACAGCTGTTAAATGACATATTAAGCACGAAAACGAATGGGATAATGAGAATCAGCATGTTGAAATATCTAAAACTACTATTCATTTTCATTAGTAGAAAAAAAATTATTGCTGCACAAAACAGAAGGGGAAAACAAAACAAAACAGAACTAACAAAACAATAGGGGAAAATGGTCATAACGCTACTCATATTTAAGATGTCCCACAAATGCACCCAGTTAAGTTAAATAGGAAGACTGCAGATGTACTTACTAATTGGGAGTTACGCACTAAAATTAGAACATGTATAGAGTAGATGTAAATGTAGATGTAGATTTACGTTAAATATGCATTGAAAAATTCTTGTACCAAATGTTTGCCTAACATTGTGTAGTAACCAGTATGTTATTGATTTGAATGGTTAAGACGTTACCAGTAAAAGAAACTTTTGGGGGGGGGGAGGGGGAAGTGGTGCATCCCCATCCCTCCTCTCAGGGGGAGGTTCAGCGTCTCTTCCTATTTTTTTCATTTGCGATATAATAAAGCATAACTGGTGTAAATTTGTTAAGATTTTTTAGGAGGCGAGCAATCGGGCCCTTTTCTATCCCATAACTATTCTTTATAAAAACTACCATGTTACTGTAAACACGGTCTCGTATCAGACACTCGTGGTGAGGACACATCAACACCACCGAAGAAAAAACCTGAGGGCAGCACTCTTACCTCCCAGAAGAGCATCGTCTTTATGGCGATTTCACTTTAAAATGTAAATAATGTATATTTTTTAGGCATAAAGCCGAAACACTTTTCAGCTTAGTTGTGTTGTAGATGTTAAAAACACACGATATTTTTTATTTCTAACAGGTGACGACTTTGCTTATTTATGAAAAATGTCCGATGTTCAAACCAGTTTAAAAATCTAACCTAAACTGCGATATAGCCCTTTAACAACTAGCTGGAACATTTAATCTTTTATTTGTGCACTTAATGCATTTTGGTAAATTTATCTTCTTGCCATGAACCCAATGTTTATGTTTGTATATTTTCACGGACCCAGTGTATGATTTTATGTTTAGTTTTTATAGCATCTCCGTCCAAACTCCGACCGTAGTGAACCTCTAAAAACGTAAACAAACTAGCTTCGTTAAAAACATGCCTTGTATATAGCAGTTTCATTCCCAAAGTCGAATAATAATTCTGTGCATTACTCTTCGTCCCTCCCCCCTCCTTCAATAGTTGCGATGCATAACATCGTAGTTTATTTTAATAGGCCTAAAAATCACGTTGTTATGAGTTGAAAACTCACTCGCACTTTTCAAACCTGGCCTCTAAGTTTCAAGTCGGCAATTCCCTTTGTCAATTCGAATCCACCCAACCAAAACACTGCTTCAATTCCGTCAGCCAGTCAGAGCGCTCAAGCTACCCCGGTCGTCCGCGCTGTCATGGCCGACTTCCGGTAGTGACAGCGCGGCCGATTTTGGTCAGTCTCTCCTCCTCCAAGCGTCCACCTCTTCCCCACTCACCCCCTCCGTCGCTCTCCTACAGGTCCGCGCTAACCCTCTACCTGCCTGCCAAGCAGAAGGCATAAAAACCCAGACGCAGTAGAGTTTCGTTAGCACAGCACAGCTCAAGGATTCTCAAAGCTAGAGGTCACTACGCCGGTCGGGAGTGGAGATGCCGCGGTCCGATTGTTGCCATGCTGGGCAAAGGTGGTGGTTCGTATCGTACTTAGTTTAGCTTTAAAAGTTTAATTTTTGGACTTACATTCAAAATTTATAGTTTAAACTTAACTTAACCTCGTAGCTTTAGAGAGTAAATTTATGGTGGGTCAAGCCAAACGGCATTTCAGACGTTGGCGGCCGTAATTTAAGGGTTCACGGTCCCTTACTAAAAACCAGCTTTTTTTTTTCATGTTTTTTTAAACGCAGTTTAAAGTAAACAAAGGACGGTTTGATCTTCGTGGGGTTTCCATTGATTAAACGCTCGGATCCACTTTATAGGTAGCTGCGGCTCTGTAATTTAAGGCGTTGACTTATCAACAGCAACTCTGGGAGGTTTAATGCTTTGCTGTTACACGTAGAAACAAAACTGTAAAAACAGGTCTACTATTATATATCAGCCGAGGCTGTTTATAATTTAGAGGGCTCTTTTGCGATATCCCCTTGTGCCTACACAAATCACTTTTTCTATTTGAAATTCTAATCTGAAATTGTTGGTTCTAGTGTTGAATTTTATTGTAAATTCCCCGTGTTATTTATAAACTAATTCAGTTGTAAATTTGCCAAATGTAAATGTAAAGTGCGTTTTGATTTTTAACATGCTTGTTCAAAAATAAAACCTGGAGTTTAAAACCCAGTTGGTTTACTCGTCCGTCGTTTGCTAGAAGTAAGAAATTAAGACAATTCTCTTAAACTTAGCTTAGCTAGCCTAATTTTCCCACCTTGGTGGCAGCGTTACCGCTTATTATTACAGTTAGCCTACAATATTAGGACATGGGTAGCTCCATTCCCTACGCCGGGACTGTAGCTGTTGTACTTGTTTGAAACAAAAAGTACCCAAAAGTAATAGTAAGAAGATCTAGTTACACCAGGCGAGCGGCGATGTTACAAGCACCTACCCAGTGGTAGCATCCGCCGTTACAAATGGTGGCAGCGGTGGGATGAACAGGTGCTGTTCCTTCAAGCGTTTCCCCCCTGCCATGCTACTATGCCATTTGTGTTGAACAATTCTTCAACAACAAAGACGTCCGTGACTCAGACACTACAGTCACAGAAGCAGATGCCCGCATTGTAGTACAAATCAATGCCGAAGCAGATGTCAGCATTGCCGCTAAAATCAATGCAAACCCCGATGTCCGCACTGCCGACAACAACAGTGCCCGTCATCAGCGCCCACAACTAAGCCGTTCCGGAACCGTGAAGCCAGGATCGCGGATCCCCCCCCCCCCTGTCTTGGAAAGCAACAAGCCGTGGACCGTAAACAGCGAGGAGGATTTCACCACTCGTGGGAAGAAAGCTCCGTCGCCGTATTCAGTGGACCTTGGACAACGCCAACCATCGTCACAGTCAAGTAGGCCTCAACCAGACGTCCTACTGCAAGTAGATGTGTGATAGCCGATTCATTCGTCAGGTGGGAAGTTTGGATTTGGACTAGACTGACCGCACAGTGATTGTGTACAGGGTAAGTGTGCATAAGATATGCTTAAGGCCGCCAAGCCGAGTGTTATGATTAAGAGCCTTTTAGGTATTTTAGTTGTTTATACACCTGAGTGCTAGGGGTCTGAATTAAGTGTATTTCTTGCTAAAACTTACAGTAGTTGGGAGAGAAGTGTTTTTAGTAACTCGCTCTGCTCAATTTAAAAGTGAAATTAATTTGCGGCTGCATTTTAATGAAGTTTCATTTATAAAAGTTTTATTTTGAAGCTTAAAGTTAAAAATGTCCAACATGGAGGATTTTCAAGACGTCATTCGTGACATTCAGTATAAAGACTTGAAAAAAGCCTGTTTAAAATTAGGCCTAACCGTAACGGAGACAAGACACGAATCCGTAACTATTTTGAAAAATGCCGTCGAGGAAGAAAAAAATTCCGTTAACGATCTCTCTGACGAATTAGCTCCGGCTATAGAAAAAAGAGAGGCAACCATCCTACAAAAAAAGGAGTTAGCAGCTAAAGAGCAAGAGCTCGCGCTGAAAGCCGAAGAATTAAGGTTAAAAGCAGTTGAGCTAGCCGCCGCCGACAAACGCATGGCGCATGAACTAGCGTTACGGGACCAAGAGGCCCAAATAAGGGATCGTGATGTTCATTTAAAGGAACAGGAGGCACAAATTAGCGAACGCGCTAGTGCTCCGGAATTATTAAAATTAGATAAGCAGATCGAACTAGCTAGGCTAACGGCTGCAAATCTTAGTGGTAATTCCAGTCCAAGTAGTGGTTCTGTAACTCCCCCAAATCATAGTGTTCCCGTAAATAAACCGGGTAAAATTGCTGACGCTGTCAGACTTGTAAATAGATGGACTTCCGAATCGGAAATTAATAGTTTTCTAAAAATATTTGAAAAAACTATGGAGACACAGCGTATAGACAAAACAGAATGGGTCGTCGGACTACAGCCCCTTCTCGGTGAAATTTTGATTAAAGTATGCGATCAAATGTCGATCGTAGAAATGCATGATTATGAGTTAGTCAAAATCAGGTTACTTGAAAGGTTTGTGCAAACGAACGAAGCCGTACAAGCCCAGTTTCGTTCACTTGAACGTGGCCCCGAACAATTGTTCCACGAACATGCGTTCGCACTCGAAACCCTATTTTCCAGATGGGTATCGTTAGCTAAAGTAAATAACAGCTACGACAAGTTGGCTAATTTAGTTATGCTTGAGCAATTCACTAAATCGTGTCCTATTGCACTGCGCAAGTGGTTGCCGGACCAAATTAAACTTGGTACGTTAACTGAAGCCGCCAAACTCTGTGACGAGTTCACAACCAGAAATAAACAAATTTCTGCCGATATGGCCCTTAAAACAGGAAAGGCACCAGCTAGTGCTCCGTCGTCTAGTCAGACTTCTAAAGTCTTTTCTAAACATAAACAAACTCGTAACGTATTAGCTAACCCGGTTGGGACTAATAATAGCAGTGACAGTGTAATTAGCTCTGATGCTAACACTGATAAAACCGACAACGTCAAATCTAACAATGTTAGAACGTGTTACGAATGCGGCTCGGCCTCTCACCTCCGCAATCGCTGCCCCGAACTTAACAAAGCTTCGGCATCCGCTAATGCATGCTTTCGCGTGGGGAAAGATGCCCTAACTATTTTAAAATGCAGCACTATAGATGCTAGAGTAGGAAAAAGTAACGTTAAAGTTTTGTGCGATTCCGGGAGCTCAGTTTCAATCGTTAGTGCCAAACTGGCAAAAGGTTGGCCACGCCTAAAGCAAAAACGTAAGTGTCACACTGTCCTAAGCAACGACATAGTGGTCTTAGAACAGGTAAACCTAGATCTCAAATTAACGAATGGACTAATATTAAAAACAGTAGCTTGCGTTTCGAAAGCATCTAGGCCTATTTTCGATGTGGTTTTGGGTACACCAGGGATTAATTTGTTAAACCAAACTGTAAACCAGCTTCGAGATTTTGCCCCCAAAGCTGCGAATGTGTCAGCCCCCCGAGCGCGTCAATCAAAAAAGCTCGTACGTAAACAGACCCCGCCCAGCCCCAAGGGAGTGGTCAAGTCCCAGGCGTCGCCTAACGAACGGCAACCAATGGTCGTTCGATCGCCAAATACAAAAGTTTTGGATGGGAGGGATCTCGTTACAAATTCCTCTGGCCAGCGCCAAGTACAACAGCAACAAGTGGAAACTGTCCACGCCCCAACGATCCTTGATTGGCTACAGCGTCGCCATAAGGCCAACACACCTCCAAAGGGTAAACTGAAATGCAGTTTATCAGATCGTGATGTGAGCCGAAGTGTGTTCATGTCCAGTTGGCCGGAAATTAATGAAACCAGCTTCGCAAGTTGGCTTGTGTCACGAAGTAAATCGTCCCCTAACCTAAAAGTTAGTAAAGACAGCTTGACTGATTTTAAACTAAATTAAATCGGTATGCCAGTAGTGAAAACTTAAATGCAGTTTTTTTTCTGATCCTTTTTTACATTAGGACCCGATGTTTTGTTGCTAAGCTTTTATCTTGGATAAAAAGGTGTAATTTTTGTGCTTGATCACTACAATTATGACTCTTTAAACTAAAATAATTGTTTTTTGGTTGAAACTAAGGTTGTAATGCTAACCTAACCGAAAGTTAAAATGTAATTCTACCAGTAGGGAGTAAGTAAAACCTCTGAATAGGTCTCCAAACTGAACAACTAAAACTTGTGTAGTTTTTTTTCCTAAAAATAGTTTTTTGTATAAACTGGTGTAAGCCACCCAGTTTAACCCTAGTAGTGTGTAAATTTTCTACAAGTTGAGTTATTTTTCTACACTAAAAACCGGAAACCTAACAAACTAGTTTCCCTTTCAAGTTTTTTTTAAATGGTAATTCTACGCCGCTACAAAAGTGGCTACATCTATGAACACCTAACCTAAACACCAAAAATCGTGTTTATTGCTTTAAAATCTGCAAACTTTAAACTGCTTCGTTGAACAAACCTGGATAGTTGTGTAATGAACGCTGATACTCTCAGCAGGTATTTTGTTTAAACATTAATTGTTAAAACACGTCACTTTCAGTACAAATTGACTGGAAATCTTTATATCTATATCTATTATTCTAATAATATCTAATATTATCTATATATATTTAAATCTTTAAATTGACTTTTTATCTTTAAATTTTGTTAAGTGGTATATTGAAAGTGCAACCACACCAAAAGGCACTTTCAGCTATTTCCCGTTTCGGAACTCTACACCTAAATTTTAAGTGTCTATGTTTTACTCTTTTTGTCACTATGAACGTCTCCCTATGTGGGAGAATAGTGTCAAAGACTGTAACGACACTAATTAAATATTCATTAGGAGTAT
The DNA here is from genome assembly GCA_023313725.1 of Lithobius niger. Taxonomy (NCBI): domain Eukaryota; kingdom Metazoa; phylum Arthropoda; class Chilopoda; order Lithobiomorpha; family Lithobiidae; genus Lithobius; species Lithobius niger. Next base: position 36,104 of record JAHWFP010208865.1, on the reverse strand, counting down.
TCTACGGGGGTTGCAACTTGTTCCCGGTTGGCCCTTCTTAAGGTTTTTACGAAACAATTTTCCTGCAAAACATTTTTCTGTCTCACCTCTGAGTGCAAAAGGTCAACTCTGTCGTTAAAAGGTTGTTGTGTTAATATCCATAAAACCTCCCAGTGTTGTGTAATATGTTTAAGTTACGGGTACCATCTCTAAACCCTTCAGTGTAAACCAATTTTATGTAAAACAAGTTGATTGGTAACCTTAAACCACTCCAGTGGTAGTCTGTTAACTTTAAATAGAGCTGATAGTTGCGCATGCGCTTATAGTACCCTCTATTCCGATCCTTATCGCAAGCTAGGTCCTGAGGAGTGCGCCCAGGGGTTTTTCTCGAGGTTTTTCCAGATAAAAAAAATAACTTTCTGTGCACGGCTGACTGGTTAGAGCATTAAATGTTGCGATTATCTCATTTGAATTAACAGCTACAAAAACCCTTAAACTGTGACCCTTTATGGTAAAAATTTGCGTTTTTATTTATATAAACTTTCGTTTGCTCCAATTTTCTTTGTGGCCTGTACGACTTTCCTGCAACAAGCAGCGCGGACAGCACTAAGTTAATTTTGGCAACTAGTGTCCCTTTAAACTTGTAATTTTTATTTTACAAAAATTTCTTGAGCCACAAAAACGTCAATCCCCCAAAAACATAAAATGGCAATTTTTATTTTTTTGTAAACAGTGTATTTTATAACTTGTGGTGATGTATTTCACGGGAGGTGTATTCCTCAGAAGGTGTATTCCTTGGTGCATTAATCTATGCAATTTATTTACATGGCTTGGCAGTCTTGTTCTCTGGCATGTCTTGTGTGCACTGACCTTTTCTGTTTTAGCACTTATTTGGAGTTCGACAGAAACCCCAAATACAGTCCTCCGCGTGGGGGCGTGTAAACCCGGTCTCGTATCAGACACTCGTGGTGAGGACACCTCAACACCACCGAAGAAAAAACCTGAGGGCAGCACTCTTACCTCCCAGAAGAGCATCGTCTTTATGGCGATTTCACTTTAAAATGTAAATAATGTATATTTTTTAGGCATAAAGCCGAAACACTTTTCAGCTCAGTTGTGTTGTAGATGTTAAAAACACACGATACTTTTTATTTCTAACAGGTGACGACTCTGCTTATTTATGAAAAATGTCCGATGTTCAAACCAGTTTAAAAATCTAACCTAAACTGCGATATAGCCCTTTAACAACTAGCTGGAACATTTAATCTTTTATTTGTGCACTTAATGCATTTTGGTAAATTTATCTTCTTGCCATGAACCCTACCGGAGCTCCAATGTTTATGTTTGTATATTTTCACGGACCCAGTGTATGATTTTATGTTTAATTTTTATAGCATCTCCGTCCAAACTCCGACCGTAGTGAACCTCTAAAAACGTAAACAAACTAGCTTTCCTTCGTTAAAAACATGCCTTGTATATAGCAGTTTCATTCCCAAAGTCGAATAATAATTCTGTGCATTACTCTTCGTCCCTCCCCCCTCCTTCAATAGTTGCGATGCATAACATCGTAGTTTATTTTAATAGGCCTAAAAATCACGTTGTTATGAGTTGAAAACTCACTCGCACTTTTCAAACCTGGCCTCTAAGTTTCAAGTCGGCAATTCCCTTTGTCAATTCGAATCCATCCAACCAAAACACTGCTTCAATTCCGTCAGCCAGTCAGAGCGCTCAAGCTACCCCGGTCGTCCGCGCTGTCATGGCCGACTTCCGGTAGTGACAGTGCGGCCAATTTTGGTCAGTCTCTCCTCCTCCAAGCGTCCACCTCTTCCCCACTCACCCCCTCCGTCGCTCTCCTACAGGACCGCGCTAACCCTCTACCTGCCTGCCAAGCAGAAGGCATAAAAACCCAAACGCAGTAGAGTATAGTTAGCACAGCTCAAGGATTCTCAAAGCTAGAGGTTGCTACGCCGGTCGGGAGTGAAGATGCCGCGGTCCGATTGTTGCTATGCCGGGCAAAGGTGGTGGTTCGTATCGTACTTAGTTTAGCTTTAAAAGTTTAATTTTTGGACTTACTTTCAAAATTTATAGTTTAAACTTATACCTCGTAGCTTTAGAAAGTAAATTTATGGTGGGTCAAGCCAAACGGCATTTCGGACGTTGGCGGCCGTAATTTAAGGGTTCACGGTCCCTTACTAAAAACCAGCTTTTTTTTTTCATGTTTTTTTTAAACGCAGTTTAAAGTAAACAAAGGACGGTTTGATCTTCGTGGGGTTTCCATTGATTAAACGCTCGGATCCACTTTATAGGTAGCTGCGGCTCTGTAATTTAAGGAGTTGACTTATCAACAGCAACTCTGGGAGGTTTAATGCTTTGCTGTTACACGTAGAAACAAAACTGTAAAAACAGGACTACTATTATATATCAGCCGAGGCAGTTTATAATTTAGAGGGCTCTTTTGCGAAATCCCCTTGTGCCTATACAAATCACTTTTTTTATTTGAAATTGTTTTACGTGAACCTCGTGTTGGTTCTAGTGTTGAATTTTATTGTAAATTCCCCGTGTTATTTATAAACTAATTCAGTTGTAAATTTGCCAAATGTAAATGTAAAGTGCCTTTTGATTTTTAACATGCTTGTTCAAAAATAAAACCAGGAGTTTAAAACCCAGTTGGTTTACTCGTCCGTCGTTCGCTAGAAGTAAGAAATTAAGACAATTCTCTTAAACTTAGCTTAGCTAGCCTAATTTTCCCACCTTGGTGGCAGCGTTATCGCTTATTATTACAGTTAGCCTACAATATTAGGACATGGGTAGCTCCATTCCCTACGCCGGGACTGTAGCTGTTGTGCTTGTTTGAAACAAAAAGTACCCAAAAGTAATAGTAAGAAGATCTAGTTACACCAGGCGAGCGGCGATGTTACAAGCACCTACCCCGTCGTAGCATCCGCCGTTACATTACCTATATGTTTGCGTAACCATTACTTCACTTCAATGGGACCAAAATAAAGGTTCTACATATATACCAAATTAAAGGTAATACTCTACCACAAGAACTTATATAGGCATTAAAACTATTTGTCTAAGCGTTAGAGCTTATTTTACGTTCATTACGAAATTGTAGGATGAGCAAATGCATGTATTAAGTTAAAAATCTGTTAGTAAACCAGTACAAATACAGAAATAATTATTCTATAATGAAAGTCAGTACGTTTTAAATTCTTTTAACTGGTGTAAAGAAAAAGAAAAACGGATTAGTAAAAGCCGAGATATTAAAAATATTAGAAAACCTCTCACTGGTGCCATTTTTTCCAAGATGGCGGCTCATTTCCGGTCTTAAAATTCCGAAGACAATTTGGTAATGTTTATGTCTTGCTTCTTCACATGCTTCTTGTTCAGAAAAAAAATATGCCTCCACTCGTTGCATTTTCTAATTTTATTCCTGTGCTATGTAAACCTCGCACGTTCCCCTGATTATTGGAAAAGTGGCGGGTTTCCAGTGTGTTTGCCGGCCGATTAATTATTAACAGCAACAAATATCACACAATATCACAACAATGGCAAGCAAAAGAAGGGAGACCACACAAGTTGTTTCTGGTTTAATTAAACTTGATTTATTCAAAGTCAAAGTGCTGAGTTAGGGTTTAGTTGGTACCCTCTTATTCCAAGTTAAAGCACTCTTAGCTAATTCTATTATTGTTACTGGGGCGTCCTTGCCAAAGTTAGGCCTGGACCTTAGTCAAAATAAGCTAGGCTAACTTTCCTAAGTTCAGCATGAATTCAATTCAATAGTCAGAGTACTACTTAGCTTATAACTGTTGTCAGATCATAGAGTCAGGAGCTCTGTGGTAGGCAACCTCTCTGCATGTGGGTCGGGTTGGAGTGAGAGAGCTGCTTTAGCAGCAGGACCTTTATATACCCAAGCAGCTAACTGATCCAATAGTAAAGGTAGAGCTGAACGAGTTGGGTCTCGAACCCGGACTAGTTGTAATATTAGCAATGAGGTAATGCTCTGATCTATAAGAAGTATCTGGATAGCTGATACTTGGCAGCTGGCCTGATGTGCAAGGCTGAGGCTGAACTGAGCTAAGCAGGGATGCTTAGCGAATCTAAGTTATTTTATTAATTTAATAGCCAAATAAACGTTGTATAATACAAGTCGGATTAAAGGGAGTAAAGATCGGTAATTGATGGAGTATCGGTAGGTACCGATACCGGTTACCAATATATCGGTATGAATTAAAAGATTAAGCCAAATGCCATATATTTACAACGTCCTTGCTTTCGTAATATTCGCTCTTAGCCCCTCATGGGTTAACGAATATTCCCTTAACATTAATTTATACCCTGCATAAGGAGAAATTTGAACGTGCGTCTTGACAAAACCACCCGCCAGATTTCTAGTCTGCTTGTTGTCTTGGAGAAAAACCTTAACTATGATTTTCTGTTGGCATTAATTCAAGGGAAAAACCCCAAGAACGAGTAATATTGCCCTGATGCACGTTCCTACTCCTACTTATCTTTGGTTAATTTTATTCTTTTCCTGCTCTAGTGAATTAATTTCACTCCGATTTCTGATTTCGGACAGGGGATCTGATTCTGAGTGCAATGAGAGTCCTATTTTATACTTACTCTGTATACATTACAGATCAATGACACTTTTCAATATCGTATTTTATCGGAATGAACTGTTTCTATCGAAACAAGGCGTTCAATTCAATAACATATTTCCATAGTAATTCGATTTTCATGTCAATAATGCAATTCATAGTCATAGTCATTTCATTTTCACAATCAATGCATATCATTTTCATGTTCATATTCATAACATAATGTCATATTCATGATCACACAATCATGAATATTCTGAAAAGCATTTCATTTTCATGCACATTAAGTTGGCCAACTTTTCATGCAACAAAAAAAATATATATATGAACAACAAACCAATATATATGATTTCAATTCTCATTTTTCAAACCTGTGTCGGCTCACATGAGCTCGTATAATTTGTTTGCGTACATGATATCTATCCTCCTTTTACTTTTTTCATTTCAGGCCATTGTTTATTAGGAGGCCACTTAAACTAGGAGTGTTGCAACGTGTTTGGAAGTCATAGTTCCACCAATTCAAAATAATAAAAAAAATCATTTCATTTTTTTTTCAAATGTTCTCAGAACTGTATTGTTCATAGTCTTGTTTTTTAATAGTTCATCTTTGAACAGGTAACTGTTCTCATATTGTCTTTCAGTGCTCTTTGCTTGATTCTGTCATACTGATTGTCCAGTGTGATTCACATCTTACCACTGAGATCTCAATTTACGGTTCAATGATCATTCTTAATGCAGTCGTAACTATCCATTTTGAAGTACGATTATGCTGCAATTTTCGTGATTATTTTTGGTGTAACCACAATTGTTCGGTGCAATTTTACTGCAGTTTTCTCCAATCGTTGTGATTGCGGTGGTATAATCACAATTGTTCGGTGCAATTTCGCTGTATTTCTCTCCAATTGTTGTGATTATTTTTGATATAATCACAATTGCTCAGTGCAATTTTACTGCAGTTTTCTCCAATTGTTGTGATTGCGGTGGTATAATCACAATTGTTCGGTGCTATTTCGCTGCATTTCTCTCCAATTGTTGTGATTATTTTTGATATAATCACAATTGTTCGGGGCAATTTTACTGCAGTTTTCTCCAATTGTTGTGATTGCAGTGGTATAAACACAATTGTTCGGTGTAATTTCGCTGCATTTCTCTCCAATTGTTGTGATTATTTTTGATTTAATCAGAATTGTTCGGTGCAATTTTACTGCAGTTTTCTCCAATTGTTGTGATTGTGGTGGTATAATCCACCAAGAATTGTATTTGGTCGTGTCCGTTTAAGTCAGGGAGTGCAAATTCAAACTGGGGATTATTCCACTCCTCATCTATGGTTGGTTCTAATTTTCCTGGCAGGGATACGAGTTCCATGGTGTGAATTTCATCACTGTCTGGATGGGCATCGTCTTTGCTTGCAATAAAATCAAGAATTTCCATCTTTTCATTCCGAAAATGCAGTTTTAGGGACTGAGTTTCGTTTTCGATTTCCATACAAGTCTTAGGGCTCTGCTTACGTGTAACAGATGAGTATGGAATTTTGTTGATTTTAACAAAAAGTCGTCCAAATAAGTAGCATACTCTTCGTTTACAAATGCTGTGGAAATCTGACGGCCGCAGAACTGAATGCGTGCAGTAGCTTTCTGTAGCTCTGTTGGCAGCTTTCTAAAACAACGTGTCAGTCAGGATCCTTGAAATCCGGTTGTCTTTATGGATGATTTGGCTAGAGCAAATTTTTCCACGCTAAATGCATCTGTATGTGTCCTCAACATCTCAAGAAATTCTGCCTTTTCTTCTTCAGTTAAATCCGGAAGTAAAAATTTAAATTTAAACTTGTCCCAATCACTTTCTATTTCGGATTGTGACTTTGGCGATGGTCTTGGTTTGTTAATAGAGTCAGCGCTGGCCTTGGCATTGTGTTGCGATGTCTCAATGGGCTTTGTCCGGACTTGCTCGGAAGAGCCGGAAATAGATTCGAAAACACCGTGGGCTATCTCGGTTGGCTCTGGATCTCGAGCGTTTGCAAGGCATGAATCAGTTTCGGTTTCGCTTATTCCTGACGGAATCGAGTTGCTCGTTCCAGTTTTGTGATAGTGTTGAGCTATCTCACTGGACCCGGGAGTATGAAGTGTGACTGATTTGGTTTGAGTGGCGTTCGGCTGAATGACCGAGTCGGCAGTATTAATCGGAATTTCGTCATCGTCCTGGCAATCATACTTAACTTCCGTAGTTGTGTAATAGCCAAGAGTCATACCAGAAGGCAAAAATATATCTTCGCTAGATGCGTTAATTACCATTATCGGTATCAATCTGGTAGGTGACGTATTAACTAGACATCTAACCAAACGAATCAACAAATCGGGTTTACATTCGGGAATAAATGCGCCCCTCTGTATTTCAGGATATGCAATATGCAGAGTGCCAGTTATAGTTGTTTCTGAATAGCTAGGCAGTACAGTATCCTTAAATAAAGATACAGGAATTTCTTCATAATATTCATGAGGTGTGGCATTCCATTGAGACTGTGGATTTTCGACTGTGTCTGCGTCGGACGAAACATGGATTGTTGCTGTGTGTTCGTATGAAACATCATACTGTTCGAAATTTATAATTTCTCTATTTTGATTATAAGCCTCCCAGGCATCAAATGGAGATGGTGAAAGCCTAAATTTTAGCTTACCGATTTCCAAAATCTGGTGTGAACAGTTTAATTTTAATAAATCGGGTTGTTGTGATAAGAAATCATAACCCAATAAAATGTGGATAGCTCCAAAATTGCCATTAGGAACGATTCTAAATTTTTGTTCCCTAGAAAATCCACATTTACTAATTTCCTTGGTCAAAATTCGGTTGACTGATATCTTAGTTCCTCCAACGCCTATCAAAACTGTAGGTGTTTGTGTAGTAGCTACGCTGCACTTAATGCTATAATCATTTAATAGTTCTTCAGCTGTGGACGTTTCAATTAAAGAAATCCCTGCACCTGAGTCCAATAATCCTAATTTGCTAAAATGCCCAAAATTAAAAATTAGGTGAGGTCTTGGGTGTGCTGCTTTAGCGTTATAGCCTAAGCAATTTACCAAAACTTGCTCCGATGCGTCGTCTGCGTTTGCCAACAAGACGTGAGCCAACATGTCTGTCAGACCATTAAGCCCTAACTGGCTGCTCGCGGCTGCACGCCGACGTAGTATGGTGTAAAAAAGACTTCAATATTCATCCTTAACTCAACACCAACCACACGATTGCTGCACTGTTGACCTTGCAGGCACGTAGTTACGCATAGCTTCGCAAGAAATTTTCTTCTGTCTGGAGAGGCCTTTAGTGTCTATTCCAGCCGCCGGATGGAGTTGGTGCGGCGTCGCATCGATATGTTGCTGTGTTTTCCGAGCGAGCACGACTTTGCGCTTCGCTTGTCGGGTTGCACGTTTCTGCCCCGTGATGATGGTTGGGTTCGACGTGTTATCCCAATATATTAAACATATTGTCGGTGCAGTAAATTTAGCCAACAAAGTAATGTGTAGCTTCCATTCCGATTGATTTTTGTCTGAAATCAAAATTGTTTCGCCTGCTGAAAGCAGATGAGACTTGCGCTCGTTAGAGTCAGAGATGCTACGGAATTCGATTAATCGTTCCTCGCCGATCAATTCTAAAACGATTGGATTATTAGTCTTTACTCGTGACAATTCAGAGTGAAAGTTAGTAGAGTCAGCACCGTCTTCAAATAAAATAAGAATGGCTGAGTCACAAGACTGATTATAAGTAGTATTGACTTCTTTCAGAATGCATTTGAAAGTGTTTTCCAGATGAGCGTTGGCGTTCATAGACGGAGCCACATATTTTTCTGGAATAGCACCAAAATAATCTGCAAGCCTGGGCAAGGTAAGTGTAACGTATCGTGGCTTCTACATTACTTAGGGTTTAACCTATACTAAACTAGTATAATGAGTGAAGTCCATACTGGATTTAAGGTCTTACAAGTGGCATTGAAGCCAAGGTGTTCAGAGCTTTTATTGTCTTTATCATGTGACCAAAGTCACATGATAACTGGGGTAGTACAAGGAGAGTGGCGACACAGGCGCCCTCTACATACAGGCATAGTACATACACTACATACACTCACCTCCCCTAAAAAAGAAAAAATATTTTTTTCTTGCATAAAATATTTTTCATTAAATTCTTAAAATTTTTTTTCCAATAAGTGCGTGTTATATATCTATTATCCATTAATTCAAGTTAATTATACGAATTCAAGTTTAGTTTTCTAAAATTTCTAATTTCAAAATTCCCAAATTTTATTAATCTTTATTTTCCCCCAAATTTTTTTTAGTTCTTAAACTTGATTCTTCAAATTCTTGATCTTCTAAATTCTCTTCATCCTTAATCCAAGACATCAAAACCAGTTGATGTAAAGTTCGCTTCTTGAAGAAAACTTGGCTTAAAATTTCAGGACCTTAAACTGGAAAAACAAACAAATTATAATTTGGCCACCCATAAAATCCAAAATCCCAGCATGGTATTCAGCGAACGGTGATAGAAATGATGAAGCTTTCAATAATGACTATGCGATGTTGGCCCTCACATGGAAACAACCGTAAAGTTTGGTTAATTAACCCAGCTATCTAATCGAACGGAAAGTTTGTTCTTTCGAAATGGGCGACATCACGTCGAACAGATATTTATATTACTGATCACATCGTTGCATATTTCACTTTGCATTATAGCTACTCACAACCGGTTACCGCCGTCGCTCTTCACACTCCGCCATCACTTCCAAATCGGTCGGAAACAGCTAACATCCCAGCCGGCCTTGATGAAATCAAAACTCACGGCTGCGAAAGAACGGATGGGTCCAATCCACTGCGAGGGATTATGGGCGGTGCTGGAAACGCAACAAAATGATTATCATACAGCGCTGGAGAGCAATCCACAAGCACCCCTCCCACCTGCAATCCGATTGGTTAATCAACATGAAACGTTCGGACACAAGCCAACCAATGAAAACAGCACAATACTCGTGTGATCGGTATCCCTCATTAATATTCGTTTGAAATTGGCTGATTTTCGACTCTGTCAAATCTTCATCTCGCAAACTTCAACGCCAGCAATAAACGTGAAACTTTGGTGATTCTAGGCGTTTTTTGCAACTGAAGCACTTAGCGGTTATCGGAACAATAATACGAAGTATTAGCACAACGAATAACTCGACGCACCGGCGATAAGGGAGCGGACGGCCAGTTACAATTCTACGGGCGTAGTTTACAATGCAGTAAATTATCAACCAGGTATTTAATTATAACCTTACGGTTTAGCTTTCATACAATTTATTAAATTCACAATTATGAATTAATAAACACTAGATTTCGTAAACATACTAGGCATAGTAGGCTATTTCGAATTTAGTATTTTACCAACTAGGCTATTCAGTGTTTAACGTAATTAGTCAAGGCATAGGCTACCTATGCTAAGCTTACATAACACACTAGGCAACCTGGCAAAACAATACAGAATAGGCTGTCGCTACGAGACTTAGACAGGTAGGCTACCCCTAACCACCCCTAAAAAAATAAATTACACAGTAATTTACTTAGTTAATATATTTTTTTCTCTCTTAACTTGTTCAACTACAAACAAGAAAAAAAAATTATTCTCGTGACGATACCAAATTTTAATTTTGTAGTAAATTTTTTAGTTAATAATACCCTGACGGTTTTCAAAAACTTCATTTTCTTGTATTTTAGTTTTAATTAATTAGCCAAAACAAAACTCGTGTTAAATAACATTTCAAACATACAAGTGCGTTAAACACTTAAATAGTTAGCTGTGAGCTGGGTCCAACTTCGTCCCAGCAGTGCTATCGGATCAACACTTTTTGAGTACAAGTTTTAATTACTGATACGCAAATTAAGAGACGTAATTTACCTCGACCAGTCACTACTTTAAAGCAGTGAAAAACTGGTTTTAATCTTAATAGCTACGCTATTGAAACGGAACAATTGGTGGGCTCGCTAAACCCAAGTCACACCCAATTTTAACAATTAGTGAACACTGGTATAGATTATTAATTGTTAGCTTATCAACATTAGTGTGCAAATTGTATTTACATTTTACAAGTTACCACCGTAACAAAAAAAACGTGACACTTACTAGTAGCTCAAACGTGACACTTACTAGTAGCTCAAACGTGAGTCTACTGGTTATTTCATACTCAGGAAAATTGGAATACTGTTCCTTTTCCCCAAGTTAAACTCAACGATTTTAAACTACTTCTCCAACTACAATTTTCTCACTAACTGTAATTCAGCAAATGCACTAATTACTACGTTGGACATTTTATTCAACTTATTCTTGAACAAGAGTAGCAGCATTACTTAAACTTAGAAGGTTACATTGGCTATAGCACATTATGAGTTTAAGCAAGCAGGACCGAAACTACACATTAAGTCTTAAAAACAATTAAATTGTTTAGCTGGTGACCCCTTACGGCCCAAGCCAGTCCCACTTAACCAAAACCCCTTTACGATTTTGGTGAATTATGACATTGCATAAGCAACTTACTCGTTCCAGAAACCCAAACGCTGACATTTACAATTTATCAACGCTATAGCTAATAACAATGGTTGATACAAACCTAAAGTTTAGTTAGTACTTCGTTAAATCTTCCTAATTTATAGGTACATTTTAACAAAGCTTTCACATTACTAGTTCAAATTACCAGCAATTACACTCACGGGTTTGCAACTTTTAAATCTATAAGAAATACACAGGCTTATTAAATCTTTTAATAAGTTTTCAAACTAAATTAAATCTTTTAAGGTCACCAGTACTCTCATTTTTTAACATGCTTTACACCCAGTTAAATCTTTTAGATACCCAGGCTTATTAAATCTTTTAAACAGTTCTGCACCGACTTAAAATCTTTTAAGGTCACCTGGTACTAAATCTTTTAACATAATTAACACAGTTTTACAACATTAAATCTTTTAGATACAGTAGGCCTATTAAATCTTTTAATCAGTCTCACTGAATTAAATATTTTAAGGTATCCTAGTTCTAAATCTTTTAAGACATGTAAAACACTTAAACCATAAGTCTCCCAGACAAAAAGGTTTTAAGTCACAAATAGCTTTCACAAAATTAAATCGTTTAAGTATGCAGTCAGTAGATACTACTGCAATATAAACCTTTTAATTTGTAAACAGCTTTTAGCTTTAAATCTTTTAGACTTACTATACTTTTTAAATCCTTTAAATTAGCCATACTAGCCTTTTTTAAACCTTTCAAAATAGTACAAGTTTCTAAATCTTTTAGTAGCTTCACAGTAGCAACTACACTAGGTTCACAACCATTAGTAATTAACTAAACAATCTTGTTAACACAAGAGCAACACTGGCCACTACAAATTAAACTCACACTATTGAGATTTACAAATTCGTCACTATCAAACGCTGGCCGCCCGCCCCTTTTAACAGAACTAAAGCTGCACAACGAACTTGGTAAAGGGCTTAAGCAAGCCAAAGCGCTGACCATCAAAAAGTTTCCAACTTTGGCCCGGCCTATCCTGAACACCCAGGAAACTTCCAGACCAACTAATAACAGTACCTTATGCGTTGAAGAGACTCTACTCCTTACTGCATTCACGAACTCCTGAAGAGGCTTACTCCATCCAAGAATTCCTTGTGGTTCCCGGCAAATGAAGCCACTGCCTACATTCTCCTCCACAACTCCCGGGAAAAGGTAAGTTGAAATACTTTTGCCTATCATAATTAATTTAAGGACTTTTAAATTAATGCAGACCTTAATCCCACCTCGCCGCCATTGTAACGTATCGTGGCTTCTACATTACTTAGGGTTTAACCTATACTAAACTAGTATAATGAGTGAAGTCCATACTGAATTTAAGGTCTTACAAGTGGCTCTGAAGCCAAGGTGTTCAGAGCTTTTATTGTCTTTATCATGTGACCAAAGTCACATGATAACTGGGGTAGTACAAGGAGAGTGGCGACACAGGCGCCCTCTACATACAGGCATAGTACATACACTACAGTAAGCGTTCTGTCTTTGAGCGCTAATTTCTGCTGGTGCCAGTCTACTTTCGAATACAAATCGAGAAGTAGGCCTGCGGCGTCGAGTGTGGAATGAATTCTTGTCTTTTTAAATAAAACATTAGTTTCTTCCCTAATAGATGATTGTTCTTCTGTATCATAGTCAGGATTTACAGTATTCATAGCGCAAGTCGGAATTTTGTTTGCGTTAGAATATCCAGCCAGCTCGAAGTACCTGTTTCCCTTCGAACTGTCAACTAGTTTTTTGACTGCTATGGCTGCTGTGAGCTTCGAGCGACTTGAACTTGATTGGGGCTTACGCCGTTGTTAGCTGTACGCCGACGATTATATTGGGCCAAATTCAGTTGTGAATTGTCTCTAGTGCCAGTATTATTATTGCCTTGGCGATTATTTCCCATATATATCGTGTTAGAGGTGCTTCTGCGTGGAATTGGGTTCCCTTCGGCAGCCAAACGTTTTGCGTTTGCGGCCTTAACTGCTTCCAAACTACTATCTGCAGTTCTACACTTTCTGCTGAGGTGAGATCTGCCGAAACACCGGAAGCAACTGCGTTGTTCCGTGTGTTCCTGCTGTACTGCGGAAACCCTGGCTTCTCCTAACGAATCACGAAGCCTAATATTTCTAATTTCCTTATTTTTACGTTCAAGTTCCTGTAAAACCTTGGCTAGGTCCACTGCTGCCACTGTCGCTGTTTTGTCGAGAGGCGAAATTGCATCAGACGAAACTTTAGCAGTCTTAGAAGTTTAGAGACTTTAGAAGTCTTATGTAACACGTCCTCCCATGTTTTAGGACTAATAGTTGCTAAATAGGTTTCCAAAATGTCGGGCATAGCTGCTCGAAAGGTACAACGCAACCCTTCGTCACGTGATTTTTCCTTAAGTGCTATTTCAAAATCATCATCAGATGGCTGAACCATCCAAATTTCGGCTGCCATTATTTCTAACCTATCTGCAAATTTTTTAATGTCTTCACCAGGTAACATTGTAGCCCTGTGAAAATTAGTTGTAGTCACCTCTTTACCTCCAGCACCAAATCTTTCTATTAAAATCGACTTAAAAGAAGCCCAGTTGGTTTGCTTAGAAGCAATCGAGCTTGTTGCTAAAAATCTGGCAGCTCTTCCCTTACACCTGTTTGTAGCAGCTGCTATCAATTCACAGTCAGGAAGATTCTTATAAATTTTCCTAAGATTATCTGTCAGGAGCAAGAATGTGAAAACATTGGTACCATCTTCGCCAGAAAAAGAAGTTAAATTTTTCTTAGCATTTCGACGTCTTCCCAAAGACGAGTGCTGTTATTATTACCATTGTTACCACAATTATTTAATTGTCTAGTTTGTAAACTGTCAACTATATTAAGCTTCAACATGACTATTGTTTATGTGTTGTAAACGATCACGCTCTGTTCGAAGCGAGTCTGGACCTGTTGACCCACTGCCAACCAAAGGGGTTTCCGGTGGCGTATGAATGGGTGATGACGTCATCGTTTCTCGGAAGGAATGACGACTGCGAACAGCATTTTTACGCAAGGCACGAGAGGCATGTCATCGTGGCGAGGCATGTCATGAGCCAAAACAAAAGGAATATCAACAGGCCTTTCATTATTAAAATTATGATGGGAATTATGATTAGAGGAAACAAAACTATTGTTACTACGCCTATCTGGCGAAACACTGGCTGTTCTATCGCTAGAGTGAACAGTTGATTCATTATCGGAATCCACCTGTGCTTGCTCGTGAGAAGAGTTGCGTGAACGCTGGCTCGTTACCTAGGCTTTACTACGGCACCTGGCTTGCTCGCGTGCCGGTGCTCTACGAGCAACTGACGGCGTGCATTTCCGCACTCGTCCTTGCCGAGATAAGGACTGTAACCCAGTCTGAGAAACAACATTTAAATTTTCAGATTCAATTAAACGAGGGTTTGCTTTAATAAGCCTTCCCCTAGTCGAGTGTTTTAGCTTTTGCCTAGATGCAGGAATTCTGACTAAACCACCACTAGAAGCAGATTTTCTAGTCTTAACCATGGCTTATACAATGAAACCAACAAAAATTCGTGCTCAAGCAACAACAACAATAAAAAAAATTGTTAGCCTATTATTATTTCTACGGCTTGGTATGTCAGTAGCCACTATGCAACCTTGTTTTTTAGTTTACACTTTTTTTCACAATTTGGTCCCCTTTCGGTTGCCTTTTTTTTCAACTTTTTTTTTCAAGACGTGATATCTGCTGCCAACAAATGAATTGGGCGTGGGCTTTTAAAGTTCGAATCTAAATTCTGGACACCATTGTAAACCTCGCACTTTCCCCTGATTATTGGAAAAGTGGCGGGTTTCCAGTGTGTAAGCTAAACAGCTTACACCGGCCGATTAATTATTAACAGCAACAAATATCACACAATATCACAACAATGGCAAGCAAAAGAAGGGAGACCACACAAGTTGTTTCTGGTTTAATTAATTAAGGAGTTCTACTTAGCTTATAACTGTTGTCAGATCCTAGAGTCAGGAGCTCTATGGCAGGCAACTTCTCTGCATGTGGGTCAGGTTGGAGTGAGAGAGCTGCTTTAGCAGCTGGGCCTTTATATACCCAAGCAGCTAACCATCTTGGGTAGCTAACATCTTGATCAAACAAGATGGGTGCAATCTCCACAATACTAATTTTAACCCTGGAAGAATTAACTAGTTTAACATGTTCTAGGCTTTACATGCTTTCGAGCAGGGAGTCGAACCGTTACTTTTTCGGTTCGATTTCCGGTTACGGATTGGCTTTTCTTTAAATTTCGGTTCAGTTCGAACAGTTTTAATTTTTTGGTTTTAACCAGTTATAGTTTTAACCAGTTTTAACTGGTTATAGTTTAACCGATTTTAACCGGTTATAATACTTAACACGGTACAATTATTTGCACGAACTACCAACAACGAACAAATAAGTTTGTTCTTAGTTTGCAAATTTGGGAAACTTTTTAGTTGCAAATTTGCAAAGCTTTTAGCTGCTTAGCTTTCAGATTTGCAAAACTTTAATTATTAAAGTCAATAGCACATTTAAAAAAAATTGGACTATCACTTTTTCAGGGACGTAAACAGGGCCCCCACAACGGGGGAGGGGGAGGAATAAGGGTCACGTGGACCTGCGGTTCCCAGGCCCGGGCACTAAGGGGACCGCAAGGCCTGAAACAATTTTTCCCCAATTATGATTTATGATAACTGTAAGTAATGTACTCGATTTGTGCATATTGTGAATTTTTTTTACTTACAACAAACAACAACTCCAAACCAATAGCAATGAGCAGAGTGTAGGAGCAGGAGCACTGCAGTGCAAGCCTGTCTGCCTGTTAGGCAGGGAAGTCTTCCAACGTAAGTAGACCGGATTAATGAATAAACTAACTCTTTAAGCACAATAGTGGCTGACGTATTTTTTAACATGATGTAACTTTTTTCCAATTTCAGTCGGATGAGGGGATCTCACTGAAGGAACAGGCCACAAAATTTAATGTGGGTGCCGTGGCCGTATAACAAGTAGCTTACTCGTTTTAACGGAGGTTTACATTCTAGGCTGCCTAATTAAACAAGTTTTAACGAACGAGAAAAAATTAAGAATTTTTTCAGAGTATGTGCTTCCGTAGCCAGGCAAAGCACTACACTATCAGAAATTGATTAAGGGAAATTGCTATGTGGCCCCCAACTTAATAGAACCTTCCCCCACTTTCTTTTTCATACAAGCCTGGTCCCGTGGAAGACATTTTCTGGCTTTTTCTGCACCCCCCCCCCCCCCACCCGTCCTGCTCACGGACTGTACTGTATGCGAGTACATTTACTATGATCGGAAAAAAAATCATGATGATAGCAAAGAAGTGTTAAATATAAAAATGTCAACAATACAAAAATAGGATAACAATTTTTGCTATAATTTCAGTCTATGTCATATCATTGTTACCATGCAAACAACGCCAGTACGGTAATGCGACTGGGTTGTACCCGGACAGATGGACGGAAGTGACGTCATTACCCCCACTTCCGGTCACGTGATTAAAGGGGGACGCCACTTCCGGTTTTCGTTTATCTGGAGGATGGCTGGAAAGTGCTTTTTGCAACTTTTTTCCAGTTTTCATCCATCTGGAGGATGGTGGAAAAGTGCCTTTTGTTACTTTTTTTTTCGTCAATCTGGAAGTGGGTGGGAAATTACGTCATTACCCCCCTTTTTTGGTTTTGTCGATCTGGAGGATGGTAGGAAAGTGCCTTTTGCTACTTTTTTTTCGTCAATCAGGAGGGGGTGGGATGACACCCCCACTTCCGGTCACATGGTCAAAGTGGGAGTAATGATGTCACTTCCGGTTTTCATCGATCTGTAGGATGGCCAGAAAACGCTTTTTGCTACCTTTTTTCGTTTTCATCGATCTGGAGGATGGTGGAAAAGTGCCTTTTGCTACTTTTTTTCGTCAATCTGGAGGAGCGTAGGAAATGACGTAATTACCCTCTTTTTTTCGTTTTTGTCGATCTGGAGGATGGTGGAAAAGTGCCTTTTGCTACTTTTTTACATCCTTTTGCTACCTCTGTAACCCGCAACTATGACGTCACAGTGGTGTTAATGACGTCACTCCGGTCACGTGACTATGACATCAAGGGGAAGGGGGGGTGGCTATGACCCCCAATTTTTAGTTTTTATCGATCTGGAGGATGGTAGGAAAGTGCTTTTTGCTACCGTTTGCATCCTTTTGCTACTCTATGACGTCATCACCCTTACTTATGTCACAGTGGGGTGTCACAGGTCACGTGATTATGACGTCACAGGGAGCATGGCTATGACCCTCACTTTTTAGTTTTCATCGATCTGAATGATGGTGGGAAAGTGCCTTTTGCTACTTTTTTGCATCTTTTTGCTACTTCACAGTCCCCACTTTTAACGTTGCATTGGGGGTAATGACGTCACTAAAGTCGGAAAGGAGTCTCAGGAGTGCAAATGCTATATGAGCTTTCACATTACGAAAAATGACTAATTGTCAACACCAAGGGTGCAATGCTTTCTGAGCTTGTAAGAATAGTGAAAATTCTTCATTATGGCCACCCAGCTTAAGGAGATTTCGCATCATGGGCCAGCTCAGGTGTTGATTCTTTCAGATTTCGAATTTGTGTTCTTCCCACATATATCACTTTAAAAAAATAGCAATAATATGGAATCCTGTTCAATTATTCTCACTGGTAAAGACTCTGATATAAGAATTAATTTCAACACGCTTTCATTTACACTCTGAAAAAATTACGAATTGGCTCTGCTTAATTTAGACACTTACACAACATCACCTCGAAAAATAACGAAATCAAATATACAAACGATGCTGGTGGCTCCTGGCAGAATGTGCTAGTTACTCCGGGTGCTTACAAAATAGAGGATTGAATAAATTTTCC
This sequence comes from Lithobius niger, assembly GCA_023313725.1. Classification (NCBI taxonomy): domain Eukaryota; kingdom Metazoa; phylum Arthropoda; class Chilopoda; order Lithobiomorpha; family Lithobiidae; genus Lithobius; species Lithobius niger. The sequence continues at coordinate 18,070 of JAHWFP010208865.1, read as the reverse complement.
AAATCGGTGATAGATGCAAATGGTCACAACAAAGACGCTATTACAATTCTCCCGAATCTAAACACTTTAAAAACCTAATTGATAATTACCGATCCGAACTACGGAATATCCTTTACGGGTGACAAGAGTCTGGCACCAGTCTTGGGATTTGACTTAGGCAACTATGTGAAAAGTCGAGAAAGTCAAAACACCGTCGACATTATGAGTATCAACACAATTTTCGTACACGTAGATATCATAGGCAATTCTTACCTAAACAACGACATTCAGCCCCACTTTATATTCCTTTTATCCCAATTCCCCTCCAGGTTTCAAAATCATAGAGTCCCCTCATAATTTAATTTATCTTCCAGCTACTACCAACTTAATCAAAAATATAAGAGTTTGGCTGACGTCTCAGACTAACTAACCATTGGATTTAAATGGAGAAACTGTAACGGTGCAACTTCATTTCAGATCTAAAAAAAAAGGTTAAATGATCGTGGTTGGAAAAAAGGGAAAGGACTCTTTCTTAACTCTAATAATGAAAAAAACAAATGGTTTAACTTTTAAAAACAAAGCTTTCGTCAAATTTATAATAACACCGAGAAAATGAGTGAATTAGAAGATTACTTAAAAATCAGTGAACCTTTGGTGTACGATTCCTCCGTCGAATCTTACACCTATCACGAATACAACCCTATCGTTGTCACTAATCTCAACAACTGTGTCGACAGGGTTCGTCGCGTGCAGCGTGATTGGTTCCGGGGCT
>JAHWFP010208865.1:0-17309 GCA_023313725.1 Lithobius niger | reverse complement strand
GTTAATCCACTGGATCAACCAGCTAAGGATTGCCATCTGTTGATACACAACGTAAATTCGGAAATTCCCATACACGTCGAAAACAAAGATTTATTTCTGCACGTTGCCAACAGTTACCTCCTGGTTAAAGAGAGGTTGCTGAAGAACGATGACTCGGCTTAAGCGGACGCTGATGGAGCTAGTCTTATTAATAATGCTCCCATGTTCCTGTTTTCTAATATCAAATACCATCTAGGAAATAAACAAGTCGATGAGTTAAATTATCTGGGGTTCGGTACTCTAATGAAGGGACTACTCACTTACAGTTCGGCGGAGCAACCGGCTTTGCTCGGCCAGTGTTGGGCGCTGGATAGTGCAGCTTCTGTCGATGCCAAACTAACCAACAATGCGGTATTCAAACAGCGGCACACGTCCATCATCGTTGAAACAACTCCTAAGGGAAGCTTTACCTTCACCATCCCATTCAAACACGTCATGGGATTTTTCGAAAATTACGATAAGCTAATCTACGGAACTAAACACGTGCTCACACACGAATGCCATCTTCAAAGCGGCGGCCGCGGTCAATGGCTAAGTCGTTCTGAATAGCATTAGCTGGCTCGTTCCCCATGTAGTGGCCTCGGACGAGCAAAAACTTCAACTGTACAATCTCATCGACCACGGAGCGACGGTAGATATGGGATTTAGGCACAGTCGTTACGATAGCTGCACGCTTCCTTAAAATACCAGCTTCACTTGGCGCGTGCTGACTACTTTCGCTGTCGAAAAACCTAGGTGGAGAGTTCTAGCTTTTCAAACTAACAGACAGGACTCTTTAGTTAAAAACCCAGATGTGTTCAATCACTGCAGTCTGCAAGATGCCCACGTGACTCTAAATTCCGAGCGTTATCTGTTTCTCGATTTGAACGCTATTTTTCCACTGGCGAGTACGTAGGTTTGTACAGAATGGCGCAGCAATTTAGACAGCTTTGGTACGACACTAACGACTTGAGTTTCGACTAGCTACGGTTCAAGAAAACTTCAATCTGGAATTGTGGACGTTCAAGTCAAACTGAAGTTTAGAGCTGCCGTTCCAGCTAACACTACCTGATGACAGCACAGTGACAATTTTATCATAATGCTGCCAGAAGTGTGGGAATTGCTAACCATAAATGTGATTGCATGCAACAGCACTCGTTACGAAAATGTCGTTTTAGACACTGCACAACGCTATCACGTAATGGAAAGTTGGGGCAGCCGTTTCAAGGCGCAAAGGAGTTGCCAGTTCTCGGCAGGGCAGAGGGTGTCCATGGCGAATCTGCATTTAGGTAAAAATCGTGGGTGAGCTTCTCCCTGGGCAAGTTCGGCCACGGTATTGCTTTAAGCGCAATAAAAAACATCAGATGCTTAGAAAATCGTGGATCGTTACGGCTAGCACATTTTAGGTAAGTCACACAGAAACAGTTTTGTTTTGGGGACTGTTGATCTCTTTCCTCTTGTTTTTATTCATCAATGACACATGGAACAACATGGCAAAACAGTTACTCGGCCAAACATGGCCTTTTAGAGAGGGGGAGAATTATACTTGGTTCACAAGTAACAAAGTTAACATGAGTTGGCATCCAATGAAACCTTTACTGTGGGGTTTTGGCTTTTCATCTTACATCTAAGAAAAAGGAAGGAATGAATGGACTTACAGTATGTGATCTTGGGGTCCGGGCTCCGGAGAGGATAACAAAGCACAAACGAAGTTAAACATTGTAAAGTACACAAAAGGTGATTTAAGGCGACAGCAGGCCGGTTAGTCCCTTGGAAATGACCATTCCATTCCTTTCCCCATCACAGTGTAAAGGGAAGACATAACATAACTCAGACATGAGTAAAATTGGGCCACAACCCAAAGGAGCCAACTATTGGGACAGAGGAGAGATTAGGAACAGAAGTTGTTTCCAGAAAAAGTAAACAGAAAAACAATACCACTAGACAATGGTTACTCTGGACTTAGAAGATCATTATTGTAACAAAGAGAGGTGATGGAAGAAAGCTTGTCAGAGCTTAAATTGGATGTTATGGAGTAGCACTGGGAGTTGTTATTGCAAGGACAAGAGTACCAGACAGAGGAGCAAAAGGGAAATGTCTTTCCCCAACATTTCCCCCTCGAGGGCTGACAAGGTTTTTCCCATAATACAGTTGGTTTCGTTACACAACATGATAAAATTATAAGTACAAGTATAGGCAAGCATACCGGGGAGTGTCTCCCCTCCCCCCTCGTGGGCATGAGAAGGGGCGAGTCCACATGGGTAGTAGAGTGATGGTATCGATACACACCTCATACAGAAGGAGATAGCATGTTCTGTCTAAGAAGAGGGCATAAACATGGCTTCTAACAAGAGCCCAAGGTAGGATATAAAATGACACATAACTACTAACAAGAGCTAGACGTATAAGGTAGGGCAACTTAGATTCTAACAAGAGCTACATACATTTTTATACAGGACTAAGGCATAGCATCTAACAAGAGCTACAAGTCAAAATAGGTACATACTGGTGAATAAAGAGGAAAATAAGAGAACGTTGAAAAGTGTTAAGAGCACCAGTCGGAACGCTTTGTTAAGAGGGAAGAAACCTTAAGGAATACATTAGTTAGGTTACATACCAAAAGCTTGGCTTAAAGAACATCAGCAGAAAATACACTTTGAGCAGTAAGAGGACTTAACATAGACAGTGAAGTAAAAACTTTCTGTAGATGTGTAGCACTCACTGGCTTGGTAAAGATATCAGAAACTAAGTCCTCACTTGCCAAGTAGCAAAGTTGGAGTTTCGCAGCTTGGACCAAATCGCGAAGGAACCAAAGTTTTCTAACATAATGTTTCGATCAGGCTCCCAGATCGAGTTTTTGGACCAAGGAAATCAGTGACTGGCTACTGTGGATAGACAGGAGGAAGGTACGGCGGACGGACCAGTGATAACTCTGAAAGCAGTTCGAAGCTCCATATGAGTTCCCTAGCACAGTCTGTTGCGGCAACCATCTCAGACTCCATACTGCTCAAACACGTGACACTTTGCTTCTTGGCCTTCCAAAAGACGAGGCAGTCAAACACAGTAATCATGTAGCTGGAGAAACCCTTCCCGTCGAAAGTGGTACTCCAGGAGGCATCGTAGCAACCAGCAAGTCCCGGTTTACCTTCCCATTGGTAAACCATTCGATAGGAGCGGTTAGTCTTGAGGTTTTTGACCACACGCTTGGCGGCTTCAAAATGCATAGTCTTGGGGGCATGAGAGAAGCGGGAGAGTGAGCAGACAAGGAATGCAACATCGTGAGCCTTGAGCAATATATTGGAGGGATCCAATAATTGTTTGGTATGCCGCCACGTCGTAGGGTGGAGAATGTTCAAAGTCATCCAGCCGCTGGGATAGAACCATGGGTGTCCAGACGGGCTTGGATACCTGGAGCTTAAAGGCTTCGACGACCCGGTCAATGTACTTACACTGGGATAGAGAGATCCCAATCTCATTTGCCTCAAGGTAATATCCCAGGTATAAAACATTGGAGGTTTGGATGAATGTAAAGTATCCGTTAATGTCCGCAACAACTTCGTCCATCAAGGAGTCATCCCCACTCGCTAAACAGTCGTCCACATGGGGACACAACACCATGAACCTTTCATCTCTTCTCAAGAGGAACACACAAGGGTCATTTCCTAATTGGTGAAGGCCACACTTCAAGAGAGTGTCCTTAAGGTGTAGAAACCAACACCGGCCTTTAGAAGGAAGACCATATAAAGCCTTCAACAGGTGGCAGACGTCACCGGGGGGTGGGGGGGGGTAAGGGGAGCTTGCTGGTGGTGCTAAATGGGCTTCAACGTCCAGTTTAGACCGGATGTAGGCCGAGGCTACATTGTAGGTCCTTATAGAGTATGACCTGGCTGCAGTGAGGCTTAGGATGATCTTCAGCGATTGTGTTTTCACAACAGGCGAATCGCTATGCAAGAAGTCAATGCCAGGTATTTGATTTGTGCCACACGCGACGCGTCTTGCCTTGTATTTTTGGAGCGAACCGTCTGAGTTATACTTCCGCGTTAGAACCCATTTGGACCGGAGTATCTTCTTACCCGGAGGTCGGGGAACGAATTCCCAAACTGCAAGGTCTTCGAGCATTTGGAGTTCGGCTTGAATAGCCTTTTTCCAGTGTTTGTGGTCGTCTCGCTGCATAGCCTCCTTGAAGGATACGGGATTGTTGTCAGGTGGCTGTGCATTTACACTCCCACAAAAGGCCCAAGATTCGTAAGGTGCGTACACAAAATCGGTTGAGGGTACGTGTCCCACTGGTGCGTCTAGTTCACACTCGTCGTTGCCCTCATCTGTGTCTTGATCACTCGAGTTAGGTTGCAAAAACTTTGGGCCAGAGGTTGGCACAGCCTCAGGCGTCATCGTCTTCGACTGGGAGAGGGGAACATCAATCACCTGCATCAATCAATAATGTTGAGTCCGGGAGAAAACGTGAGGACGAAGGTTCAGAGTGGAGATGTGGTGATTTACCACACTGTACATCGATGACAGGACCAACTATGGATGCAGGGTAGGAGTCTGACTCTCGCCCTGGCGGCGGATTAAGGGAGAAGACGTGAGGGCCATGGATGGGCTTTGAGTGTCCTAGGGTTACTTGATTTATCTTAGGTTTCTTACGTTTGGGTGGAGGCACTTGCACGGCGTAGGTCTCGAAGAGGTTGCCACTCTCCGCAAAAAAGAGATTGAGAGAAGGGAGGTTCAGTAGAACGAACGTAGACACCCCCTCGTCGGGTGTTGCAATTGTATCCTGAACGCAGTAATATTCCCAGTGAAATGAGATTCGTCCTCGCGTTCGGGACAAGGACGACGTCTAGGAGCATAATAGAAGTCTTGTAGAGTGTACCATTAGAAGTCATTCCAATGATAGATACGTCTCCGACACAATATTCTATAGCAAATGCTCCATTTGTTGCGAGCTCAACACGGACTTTACAGCAAGTGCTAAGTCGCAAAGGGCGGTCTATCCTATTCAAAATAGTGGCTGTCGCACCGCTATCGAGGCGGTAAAGCGCACGGTCCTTGGAGGGAGCAGTCTGCCCATCACTCAGACGAAGCCCATATGCTACAACACTTTTCATTGTAAGAGGGGTTGGGGTCACACATGAAAAAATTTAACCATCAATTCTCAAAATTCAAAAGGGTTGACCACAACAAGAGGCGCTATTCGCTATGCCACCCATACGGACTGTTGTTGTAAGAAACGGATCGCTCAGTTTGAAGCATAAATGGGAAAAGGAGGAAAAATCGAAAAGGTGACTAAGGCACTGTGAACTAATCACATATAGTCAAATCGGTTTCATTCGAATGGGAGGAAAGTGAAGAAAAGGAAAAAATATTGGGTCGTAAAAGTTGTGATATGAAGACAAAATGGAAGGAGGAATTGTTAAAAGATAATGGGTAATTTCCCATGCCACGGGGAGAAGGAAAGACGTTACAAACGAAGTATCCTGTATCTAAGTGCTTGAGGCCACATGAACTCCAAGTGCAGAACCTTAAAATCAAGATTTTACAGAAAAAAATCCTAAAAACACAACAATTGTCACTTAGTGGTCTTAATATCACTTGACTCAATTAAAGAAGACAGTGTAACATTAAAATTCACTTCAAACCATGATTTAACAAGTCAGTAAAGTGTAATCAAAGTTCGGTAGTACTAGTGTGGCTCTAGATAAAAAAAAGGCAAAAAAGGGATAAAAGGGTTTGGGATGTAGTGTAGACGTTAGGAGATTAGTTTAACATGATAAAGGAAGGTTAATACTGGGTCGTGAGTTGATGTTTTATTTACATTGGGGGTCATGATAATTATAGGAGTTCCTGCATATACCATTTAGCAAACGAAAGTTAGCAAAAGGGAGCTACATCCACATGTCGGGGTCACATTTACCATTCACCATCTAATATTTTAATATTGAGGGTTGGTTAGACGTGTAAGGGACCACATAAATTCCGATATGTGTGAGAGGGCTAACTAACATTTGGTTAGTTTCGGATGCGTGATTAACGCTGGAAGCTAATTTTATAAAACCAACTGGGTTTAGCAAATATACCCTTACGTGTAAATTATCGTGAAAACAACAGTTATTCCACACAGTTTTCGTTGTAAACGCATGTAGCACACAAGTGAACAAGTGTAATTGCCAAAACAAAAGGTGTGTAAAAACGTAATACTTATAAAGTAGGAAGTACTAAACGTACAAATCTCAGTACTTAGTAGCGATTATTGTGCACATATTTTAAAAGCATATAGTTAGGCATCAAATAGATCTGAAAAAAATGTTCATGGTTATTGTTGTTTAGGTTAGGTTTTGTATGTCGTACAGTAAGACGCATTTTAGTCACATTTCAGGGGTTGAAATATTGTACACAGTCAAAGCAAATTTGGTGTGTCTTCGAGGGAAGTGAGGAGGAAAACAGTTCGGGGAAATCGACAGGGATGGCTAAGATGCAGCAAACCAGTCCGTTGTTTCTGTACTTTGAAATGAGGACGTAGATAAACAGGAATACTCTACGATGAAATTCAGCTGTCAATTACCGTAAATTCACTGCTTTTCTATTTCAAAGTTACCAAAATGCACTAATAACCGTAATAACTGTAATGTGCTACTAAAAGTGACAGCACAGCGACCATTTTATCATAATGCTGCCGGAAGTGTGGGAATTGCTAACCATAAATTTGACTACATGCAACGGCACTCGTTACGAAAATGTCGTTTTAGACACCGCACAACGCTATCACGTAATGCAAAGTTGGGGCAGCCGTTTCAAGGCGCAAATGAATTGCCAGTTTTCGGCAGGGCAGAGGGAGTGCATGGCAGATCCGCATTTAGGGAAAAATCGTGGGTGAGCTTCTCCCTGAGCAAGTTCGGCCACGGAATTGCTTAAGCGCAATAAATAAACATCAGAGGCTTAGACAATGGTGGATCGTTACGGCTAGCACATTTTAGGTAAATCACACAGAAACAGTTTTTTTGGGGGGACTGCTGATCTCTTTCCTCTTGTTTTTATTCATCAATGACACATGGAACAACATGGCAAAACAGTTACTCGGCCAAACATGGCCTTTCAGAGAGGGGGAGAATTATACTTGGTTCACAAGTAACAAAGTTAACATGAGTTGGCATCCAATGAAACCTTTACCGTGGGATTTTGGCTTTTCATCTTACATCTTAGAAAAAGGATGGAATGAATGGAATTACAGTTTGTGATCTTGGGGGCCGGGCTCCGGTGCAGAAAACAAAGCACAAACGTACGAAGTTCAACATTGGAAAGTTCACAAAAGGTGATTTAAGGCGACAGCAGGCTGGTTAGTCCCTTGGAAATGACCATTCCATTCCTTTCCATCACAGTGTAAAGGGAAGACAACACATAACTCAGACATGAGTAAAATTGGGCCACAACCCAAAAGGAGCCAACTGTTGGGACAGAGGAGAGATTAGGAACAGAAGTTGTTTCCAGAAAAGGTAAACAGAAATACAACAATACCACTAGACAATAGTTACTCTGGACTTAGAAGATTATTTTTGTAACAAAGAAAGGTGATGGAAGAAAGCTTGTCAGAGTTTAAACTGGATGTTGGGGAGTTGCACTGGGAGCTGTTATCGCAAGGACAAGAGTCACAGACAGAGGAGCAAAAGGGAACTGTCTAACACCTGTCACGCTCTGCTCATTGGCGATAGGAAAATGAATCTAAAGTTGGATAGAGGCAAAGTCGAAGTTGTTTATTAAATAATAATAATAATAATAATAATAATAATAATAATAATAATAATAAAGATATGGTGTTGAAAACAAGATCGCGAAAAAAGAAAGGGGGATTTTTACCGACAGCATTGTTAGGACCGATTTTAGCAGGCATTGGAGGGTTGGCGGGAGGAACTGCTGGGGTGGTATCTGCCATAAAAAAAAGGCGCAAAATGATGCAAAAATACTAGCTGAACTCGTGCGACATCACAAGCAAGTGGAAGGTTCTGGCTCGAAGAAAAAAAAAACTAAGAAAAAAACGAGGCAAAAAACATTGGCCCATGGCAAAGGTCTTTACTTAAGACCACCCAAGGTTTAATCGACTTTGATAAACCTTTAACGAACTTTGATTTAAACGGATTAGCTAAAGTAATGAAAATTCCGAAATTTAGAGGTACTTTTAGTAAAGACACGCTTCCCTTAAAACTTAGGCCTATAGTGAAAACGGAATCGTAAACTTGGAAGATTTTCACGATGGAGACGGGAGTCACTGGGTCGCCTATTCGACCGTTTCGGGTGAACCCTATAATATCGATAGTTTTGGTAACATGGGTGCTCCCTAGTCCGTGGTGAATTACTTGGGACCGGGAATTAAATATAATTACGAACGCGTGCAAAACTTTGACCGGATTTGGTGCGGTCACTTTTGCCTATTTTTCCTAAGTGCATTCTCTAAGGCTCGTAATTACGAAGCTGTTTTGGACAGGATGAGACAAGTCATCTATTGAAAAGTTACGTGCAGATCTAACTGAAAATAAACGTCTTCTGCATGAAACTCTTCGATTGCCAGTACCACGATTGGCAAATCCTTTTCTATTTTGCTAAGAATTTCGAAATCGGTAGTTGTCGAATGCTCGTCTTTTAGTTTATAGTGCATTGCCATAGGGCTGAAAAAAGCGTCCCGTGTGTAGTTTAATGAAGCAAACAAATAAATTGGATAATCTTGTTCTACACCATGCCAGCTTCCCTTTGCACCATGGTGTCATCCCCGTATGCAACCGGAAGTGGCGTTATGACGTCATCAAAATGGCCACCGTCATTGGTTAAATAAATACTTATATCTCTGCAACCACTTGACCGATTTACTTTTTCTATAGCTCGTTTTAAAGCTATTAAGATACACTACCGTTAAAGTCCTACGAGTCAATACCGAAAATGCAAAGGATTTCACGGTATGGGCTCGCAAACATAAAATTGCCTAATTTTTTACTCAAGTTTTTATACTTAGTTGAAAATAACGGTCAAACAACGAGACTGGCGCAATGCTTTCTTGGGAATTAGATTATGGTAAATTCTGTTAGCTTTAAATCAAGCTATAGGAATTTAAAATCGGTTGAATGGTTCCCGAAATATCAACGCTGAAGCGAACGCATTTCACTAGGATTTTGCGATTCTGATGCTGATGCAGCTAGTGGCAGTAAGGATAACTTCATCAGTTTGTCGTTAGGCGGCGCCTATAATCCGACGTTCGAACATTGTTCGCCGGCATATGCGTCGTACATCATCTTCTGAGGCAAAATTGAGATAATCTTTCATAATGATAGTAGGGGAGCATATGTCGAAAAAACATGCTCCGTGGCAGTTTTCGTGATGAAAAAGTGGGACTAGTTTTGTTTCACCAATAATCACCTACAAAATGGTACCACTCTCTGAAGTATGGCGCATAACATTGATGACGACTGCAAGATGGCCACCAACGTAATTCATTAAATCGTTAATATCTTCATTAATTATGGACGGATTTTGATTTTGTAGGGCTTGTTGGAAAGATAATTTTTATTCCAAAACATAACATCGGTATAATACATATTATAAAATCAATAGTTTCTGTGATATTTCGATATTTATGCGAAAAATTCACAATTACGTCACTGATATCATTCCTGTACTCCTAATTTTAATGCAGTTTTCGTAAAAATCAATTGGCCCTGGTATTGTTTCATTAGAAAATTAGGGTAATAATTTTCATGGTGCTACTCTGTGATACATGTTGTAAAGTAATGACATCATCAGCAATATGGCGAGCATCAAGATGGCTAATATGAAAATTCATAAAGAGATATATTTTAAATGAAGCAAGCAGTCTGCATTAAAGACTGGCCTTGTGAGTATACACAATACACTAGTCTGAGAAAGAAAGAAAAGATAACTGCTCCGACTGGGACTTGAACCCAGGACATCCCGTTTACTAGCTGAGTGCTCTAGTAGACGGGATGTCCCGGGTTCGAGTCCCAGTCGGGGCAGTTACCTTTTCTTTCTTTCTCAGACTAGTGTATTGTGTATCCTCCCAACGCTAGTCTTTAATGCAGACTGCTTGCTTCATTTACCCCCTACCTTGTGATTTCTTTCTTTTTTTTTAGATATATTTTACTTAACTCAGGTCATAATTCATCAAATCGTCAACAGTTTCATCGTCATTTAAGAACGAATTTTTATTTCTGTCGGGCTCTTTGGCGCGATAGTTTGAAGGCTAAAACAAGATTGCCTTACAATATTTACGCATCAATAGCTTCTGTGATATTTCGACCTACATGCCAAAACACTCAGGTGCGTCACTATGATAATACAAATGTGAACTTTATTTTAATTTATTAAAGCTGAATGGCTTCTTTAATTAAATTCAAAAATGGATAAGGTGTTTTTTTTTAAATTAATAATTGTGATCATCTTCACTGCAAACATCTTCATTTTTGGAGTCTGGTAGGTCCTACATGGTGTTTCATCATTATTATCACAGAGATCGTCGTTTCATCCACTCTTACACATTTCAGTACATGATAGGTTGTTTGCTAAACATGCACATGTAGCTCGGTCCCTAAGAGTGATAGCCCCTTTAAATTACTCTTGATACAAAGAGGAGATTCCCCCCTTTTTAATGAACCTAGTTGGAGTCATCCACTTTAAAGAATAGTCGCAATAGCAGTTGAAAGTTGAAAATGAGTCAATTATCTAAAGGCAAATCGGATAAACTGTGATACAAGCCCCTAGTAAAACGAGCGTAGCTCGGTCACTAACAGTGTTAGATCCTTTTAATATTTAGGAAAATTGGAAATTAGCTAACAGCGAAAACCATACACTAGAATAACGTAGTTCAGTCAGCCACCTTTTAATTACCATTTAATTCTTTTAATCCTTTTAATTGCCATTGATGTAAAGAAGACATTCCCACCTTTCGAATGAACCTAATTGGAGTACGCTAGGCTAATTAGAAGCATCACAACAGCTGTTGAAAGTTGATAATGAGCGAATTATCAAACTGCAAATTATCATGAGAACTGTTCGCCACAGCAAGTTAAGAATGGACTGAGATAAAACAGTACAAAAAAGCTGAAGTTAACCCATCATGAACTGCCGAAACAGCTTCTATTGTTGAATTCATGAGTATTCTGGAAGCCTACCTTGGGAAAGGGAAAATTACCGACATGGGAACGTTACACACGACGTATGAGAACATGTGCCAACGAAAGGGTGTACAAGACCCTATTTACAACCGGCGGCATCTATGAGAGTTTATTACTGTAGATATACCTGATGTTGAATTTAGTAAAGCAAAGAGACTAAATGAGCCTGACCGTGTTCACTTGAAAAGTGTGAGAGAAGCTGCTGTTCATTACTTGGAAGATAAAGAAGATAAAACGCAAGAATTAAAAACACTTTACAACGCAAAGCAGCAACAATACTACGACGAAGTGCTGAAAAGGTTCGAAAATGGGAGTGCAGTGGAACTAACTGATGAAATGAATGGCATAATCCCTGTTCAGTTATCCATTTTCATGCATTGGTTTGTTCACGGACGTGCGATAATTACCAGTAACAAAAGCACCTTTGAACAGTTTGATAATGAAGTTAACACAGCGATGGACTCTCTTATGTATACATATATCTATCAAACAAGCAACTGTTAAAGGCAAACAATACCACTGTATTACGTCATTGTTTGGGATTTCCCTAGACCTGTAGCAGTGGGACTCTCGGTACATCACAAAACCAGAAGTACATTACTGGTAATTTGCTCCATAATTGTGGGTGTTCTGTAGCATATCGCAAGATTATTAGAATTGAGATGGAACAGGCTGCAGCTGTGATAAAAAAAAATGGATGAGAATGATAATGTTTCCGTACCATCTAGCCTGGTAAAGGGTCGTTTTGTGTATTTCACTTTTGACAATATGATAATGTAGATTCATAGCGATGGCATCCTCATTGTCTACGGCTGCACTAAGACGGATCTTTAGATTTTCTGGATTGCTAACTTCAATGGCTGTCTTTAAATGAGCGCAGGCAGTTTTAGTATCAACCTTGCGTAATGTATTATATTCGGAGCCCTCTTTGTCACAAATGAAACAATTTTTCGCGTCGTTTTTGTTTATTGCTGGCACAGCTGAACGTGTAATACGTGCCGAAGTGCTAACAGAGGGAGGATTATTTGCAACTGTACTTTTCTGTTATAACTTTCACGTGCACGAGCATGAATTGTTTTGTTTGTTGTTGCCTTATAACAGGACAGGTGCCAATTGCATTGTTTAGGATCAAACTTTCTGCATTGTCATTGTCTAATCGTCTTCTCTTCCGAGGATACAGCTCGTAATCATAGTCAGACAACTCACGACTACAAGTTAGAATGTTCACTAAACCGCCAAGCTAGGGATTAATTACTAGCTGTTCATTTTTTTATTCTTGACAAATTCATCACAATTCATAGTTTGTTGCAAGTCTTATAGGTATTGCATATGGTGAGCGTTCTGATTTGGCAAACTCCATACTAGATTCTGACTGTAAAATGGAAAAACAATAAGCCTAATCACACCGTTGTTTGAAGGCCAATTTACTATTATTGTGAATACCAACACTAGTCTTAGTTCTGAACGCTCTACTCTGATACTGCATAAGATTATGATTACAACATGATGGTTATGAAAGTTTATCTCAATTTTGCCTCAGAAGATGATGTACGACGTATATGCCGGCGAACAATATTCAAACGTCGTATTATAGGCGCCGCCTAACGACAAACTGACGAAGTTATCCTTACTGCCACTAGCTGCATCAGCATCAGAATCGCAGCATCCTAGTGAAATGTGTTCGCCTCAGCGTTGATATTTCGAGAACCATTCAACCGATTTTCGATTTCTATAGCTTGTTTTAAAGCTAACAGAATTTACTATAATCTAATTCCCATAAAAGCATAACACCAGTCTCGTTGTTTGGCCGTTATTTTCAACTAAACATAAAGACTTGAGTAAAAAATTAGTCATTTTTATGTTTGCGAGCCCATACCGTGAAATCTTTTGGATTTTTGGTATTGACTCGTAGGACTTTAACGGTAGTGTATCTTAATAGCTTTAAACGAGCTATAGAAAAAGTAAATCGGTCAAGTGGTTGCAGAGATATAAGTGTTTATTTAACCAATGACGGTGGCCATTTTTATGACGTCATAACGCCACTTCTGGTTGCATACGGGGATGACACCATGGTGCAAAAGGAAGCTGGCAAGGTGGAGAACAAGATTATCCAACTTATTTGTTTGCTTCATTAAACTGCGCACGGGACCCCCTATGGCAATGCACTATTAGTAATGTAGCAGACCCCCTTTCCTACTTTACATCTAACAACGAGTGCTACGCTCAGATCGCTACAGTATAAAACTGCTTTACGAATTAAACCAGAACTTGTACTTAGGAAGCTCGAAAGAGGACTGGAATTAACGAACCAATCGCTCGATTTTTCCAAAGGGCTTTTCATGCTGAAACTGATTAGCATGAAACAGTTTTCATGTATAAATTTCTTTGTAGGCACATCACTCGGTAAAGTAGGTTCGCTTAGATTTCTAATCGGATTATTCGCAGCATTGAAGTATTCTGTATGCTCGTCTTGTAAGAAGCAATTGCTGTCGACGAATGCCTTAGTAACAGCATCGCTCGGTAAAGTCGGATCGCTTAGATTTCTAATTGGCTTGTGCGTTGCATTGAAGTATATTTTTTGATCGTCCTGTAATAAACAATTCCTGTCAACGTACACTTTTGATGCTGCATCAGCAGCGTGCCGGAGGAAAGCTATGTCCTTAATTTGCTGCTTCTTCGCGTAACAATTCCCGTTAGCCTTGTCTACGTACAATGTATTTTTTTCGAAGCTAGAAATGGCGGAAGCTAACTCATCTGAGAGAAGAGTAATGGCAGGAGGCAAGTCGGTTTTAAATTTCTGTACGTCCTTTACCAGAGTAACGATCTGAGAATAATTTACAGCATCTTCAGGTTCAATACCGGCTCCTACTTTAGTTATATGCTTGCTTTGCATGTGGTAGTTGTGTTCGGCAGTTAAAACATATCCTAGTCCTGGTTGTCCTCTTGGACCGACTCCTTCACCTCCTCTCGTCCTTTTCAACGCTTGTCCAAACTTGTTGACTGACATCCTTTTTTTGTTTTTTAAATACGAGAAATTTCAAAATGTACCGATGTTTTTTTAAATTTCTCGTATATAATAAAAGGAAGAACCTCAAAATAAATAATAACCTCAAAATGTCTCAACCATCCTGGCAAACGAATCTTTCCAATATCTTGCAAAAAAAAACTTGCTCAAAGTTAAGAACGAGAATGGTACTAAGATTAACAATGGCATAAAGTTTTCCTTGTCCACTTCCATTTAGTTTAAAGATTTAAAGGGTTCGGGAACTCCCATTTCTGACGAAAAATCAAAATATAAAGGCTGGATTTCACCCAGTGACCCGGAAACTCAATAACTGTTGAAAAATCTTAAACAGTACATCTGTAAAAAACTAGAGATCGAGTTTGACGAGGAAAAACCCGTATCCATGACTATGTTCAATTATCCCAATTCTATGCATACGGCTTCCTCCTGTTACCCCTCTTGCGAAAAGGTGAACGAAGGAGACAAACCTCTCCGTCTTCGAACTTGGGTGTACGAGAATATTCACAAAACTAAAGGGAAACTTAACAAAAATGTTGTTGTCAAACCCTGGTTTTAACTTGCCATCTCACAACGCTTTAAACCTTACGGATGTCACCGGGAAAATTACCGCGGTGTATGTCACCAACGATTCTCCCAGCAACGTGAAATTATGGTGCAACGTAGACTTTCGAGTAGCTCATTCAGATACTTCCAATGATAAATTTACCGATGAAGACTTTATGGGTTTAGTATCTCCGTAAACATTTTTAAAAATGTGTAAATAAAAAAAAACGTAATGGAAATTAAAAACTACGACTTTTTTGCGCCTAAGATAGAACCTAAAAATCATCCATTTCTACCTTCGAATATTGGATGTCTAATTATAGGACCCGCAAATTTTGGAAAAACTAATTTATTGTTTAATTTCATTTGTAACAAAAGATGGCTCGACTATAACCAGTTGTATATTTACAGTAAAACTTTACGCCAAGCGCTTTCGCCAAGCTAATCCCACCGAGTAGTAGTTCGAATGTTAAATTAAATGTATGAAAATTGCTTACAGCGCAATTTTCAATTATTTCATTTAACGTTTGAAGTATTAGTAGGTGGGATTAGCTTGGCGAAAGAGCTTGGCGTTTGATATCACGACTTCACATGGCCGAAAAGCTTGGCGGGAATCCTTTAACAAGTTTTATTTTGGGGTAGATATCAGCTGTTTTTGGTCCAAATTGATGAAATCCATTTTTTTTTCTTAGTAATTATGAGATGGAAATGCCAATCTATTTTCCTGGTCCATTTCTTTTTCTTCTCTTTTTTTTTGGTTTCGTTAGATTTTGAGGAGAGCAATCACCTTTTTTCATTTGATTAACATTTTTATTATTATTGCAGTATCTCCTTGCAAACGCACGAATTTATTTAATTGTCAGTTTGGTATTGTTGCATAAAAACAATGTTTAAAACAATGTAAAACAATCAATTTGGACGTTTGAATCTCCCTAACCCCTGACCTACTTGACCAATTAGAAAGGTCCATACGAAAAAGGGACCTCCAGAGCAATACCTGTAAAATGAGCTAAGAACCAGCTTTATTCACCGCATGGAAGAATTTATTTTCGTGATACAAAAAGTAGCAATGTTCTAGTTTTCATTTAACATTTGAACTATTAAGCGGTGCGATTAACGTGGTGAATGTTTTGGTGTGTTGATATCACTCCTTTGAAGGGCCGAACCATTCGGAACTGGGCGGCCCCTTTTACCAATTTTGGTTTTTGATATGATATCAGTCCTTTTTTTTAAATTGTGTATTACACTTTGTCTAATAAAGTGGCACGTCAACAAGAAATTGCCAAAGAAATTGTATTCACATCCAATTCACGAAAAATAAACCAACTCTAAAAACAAAGCAAAATAAACAAGGCCAAAAACTGGTAAAGAGGCCACCAAATGGGGGGTGGTTAGGCCCTTCAAAGGAGTGATATCAACACATCAAAACTAACGAAATAAAACACATTACAACAAAATAAAAACCAAACCAAAAACCTATAAAGAGGTGACCCAGTTGAGAATGGTTTGGCCTATAAGAAAAGGTAGTATCAAATTGTGCAAAACCAATTTCTTGTTGACGTGCCACTTTATTACACATCTGCACAGTAGTGGAGTTGAGTCAAATACACAATTTTTAAAAAAGGAATGATATCATACAAAAACCGAAACTGGTAAAAGGGGCCGCCAAGGTCCGAATGGTTCGGCCCTTCAAAGGAGTGATATCAACACACCAAAACATTCGCCAACTTAATAGCACCAAATAACGATGCGACAGAAAAGGCTGAAACTTTTTTGATCGGGAGACTTTGGTCGCCTGACAACATAAAAGCCACTGTTAGACACATAGCTTAACTTTTTCTTGTTGAAAAAACGACCTGAATAACGTTGATATTTGCCTAATTACTACTACTAACTACTACTGGTAATGCTTTTTTGTATCACGAAAATAAATTCTTCCATGCGGTGAATAAAGCTGGTTCTTAGCTCATTTTACAGGTATTGCTCTGGAGATGTGCCCTTTTTCATATGGACCTTTCTAATTTGTCAAATGGTTCAGGGGTTAGGGAGGTCCAAACGTCAAAATTGATTGTTTTGTATTGTGTTAAACATTGTTTTTATGCCACAATACCAAACTTACAATTAAATAAATTCGTGCAATACTAATAAAAATGCTAATCAAATGAAAAAGGTGATTGGTGCCTTCAAAATCTAACGAAGCCAACAAAAAAAATATAAGAGAAGAAAAAGAAATGGACTAGAAACGTAGATTGGCGTTTCCATCTCATAATTACTAAGAAAAAATGGATTTCATCAATTTGGACCAAACAATTCTGATATCTTCCCCAAAACAAACTTGTTAAAGATTCCCGCCAAGCTCTTCGGCCGTGGGAAGTCGTGATATCAAACGCCAAGCTCTTTTGCCAAGCTAATCCCACTGACTAATACTTCAAACGTTAAATGAAATAATTGAAAATTGCGCAGTAAGCAATTTTCAGATATTTCATTTAACCTTCGAACGATTACTCGGTGGGATTAGCTTGGCGAAAGAGCTTGGCGTTTGATATCACGAC
>JAHWFP010208864.1:0-15371 GCA_023313725.1 Lithobius niger | reverse complement strand
CCTGAATTTCAGGTTGAATCAAATCTGGTCAAAACAAGGAATTTAAGTCAAATAAAAACAATTCAAATAGCCAAGCCAAGTCAAGTCAACCTGAGTGCAACATTGGCCGAAATGATGGTCATCATGTCAATTCCTACCAAGTCAGTTTATAATTTCATGAAATGGCGCAGCTCAAGTAAAGTGCAATTACAGAAAAAAATCGAAAACCTTTTTTCTTTTGAAAAATGATGGTAATTTTTTTTCAAATTACGTGCCACGCTCGCTGCGGCTAAACATATAAAATCTGAAACCGCAACAAAAAACTTGTCCGGCAGAGATAATTTCCGTTTGCTAATGTTCTGGTCGAAATCAGGTTTTCCTGTTGCGCCCTCATCTTGCAATATGGTGTCAGCCTCATTATGGCGTTATGATTTTCTGAACCGTAACAACGAAAGGATTTGCTAGAAAGGTGAATTAAGTCGATAGCGTGAAAAGTAGTTCTGTATAATGACCAATTTTGGTAGTTGAGGGTTAAAATCTAGCTCCCTAACCCCTCGTCCACTTTTTGTTGAATTGCTAACTTAAATCCCCAGATAGGTCATTGAATGCATATGGGAAATTTAAACGGAATCTGACGAGTTCAAACGTTATAGTTCATGCAGACAGACACCATCTCCACCACATCTCACTGTTCGTCACTAAGAATAGTGAAACTGATGCACCACAATTTTTTTTTAATTAATGTCTTTGAGCCTTAAGTCAACCGAAGCAATTTAATGCTTGTGTGGCTGAAATGGCTGAATTTTGAACATTACCAGACTTTTTTGGGAAGAAGAAATATCTGGTAAAGGGAGGTGCCAACCTGGCAGGGACTTTGCCAAGGCCCCCTTTTCAGGGCTTTGACCAGATCCGCAAACCTCCAGCTACCAGCTTGAGCTCTCTCACCACTCAGCCACGATGACTATAATTCTTATTACCGTATTTCGTTTTGGGTGCAAGCATTTTGTATTAATTATAAAACGTTTTCCTTTACAGGAGTGTTCCGCAGTGCAACCAACGAGCTGGTGGGTTTGATCCCTTCCCTTCAAAAGCATCGAATCCCGGAACGTCTTCTAGGTACAGCCTGCCACGACGCCAAGTGGTCGGTTCAAGAAGCTGCTTTGGATGCTTTGGGATCCCTAGCTTCTATACCCTGCCTTCGACAGGTGAGTATAGAACGGATACTTTAAAGAGTTAATTCTGGTAAATCCACCTTGTGTAGCTTAGGTTGCCAAAAATAAATTGAATGGTTTTAGGAGCAGTACTAAAAATATAGACGCAGGCACATCCAGTGTAAATCTTGCACATTGGATGAAAGTCTTTCTTTAATCCAAATTTTTAATTGATAACACTCTTCTGAATGAACGGCCTTTATAAATTATAAGATTCGTTTATAGATTATAGATTCGTTTCAAGGCGATTGTGTGAATGGGGCAATGGGTTGATTTTTTTTTAAGATTATGGCTAAAAAAAGGTTTCATACATCAAGAAACAAGCCGATACGTGTGCTCTTGAGAAGCACTTAATTAACTTTCCGTGAACCTTAGCCCTATTTACAACTCTTAAATGTTTCATTTTACAATTATTGTGTGTCTTTATTTTCATTTATTAAACGTAAAAACAGCAATTGAAATCGATTGTATAGAATATTTTATGCAATTTAAACAGGTTTTTTTTTTTCATTTTTTCCCCGAATGAATCGTGCTGAATCTCAGGACAAAGGCCCAACAGCCAATAAATCATGCTTGTTCAATTATATTTTTGTACCAAAATTTTGCAGCTGTAACATGATTGTGTGGTTAGCTTTCGTGCATTTAACTACTGATAGTTTTATTATCTGAAAAGTAGCTGTTTACCCGTAAAAAACGAAGGGAATATGTAATAGTTATTGGTTAGAAACTATCGGTTATCGATTATAACCTATAACTGATATATATCACGATTGGGACGTCCAGCTAACTCGTATTTAATTAAACTGTGTTTGTGTTTTGTGAAAATTGCTTCAAGAAAACTGTGATCAATTAGTATCTCGATACGAATGAAGGTCATACCATTTTAGTTTGTGGAGGGGGAAGTGTGTGATAGACGGACGAGTTCTTTCGCTCCAACTTTGTGGAGGTAGGGGGGGGAGTTAGACAGTTTAAGCGTCGGTTTTTGCTGGGTTTACGCTGGAAGCTCGCTCGTGTTTGTTTGGAGTGAATAATTCGATATGTGACACAGCAGGGATTGCTGGGGCAGTCTGGAAAGGTAATTCATTTTGTGCGTTTGTAGTTTGAGAATTGTTAAAAAAAATACCGTAATAGGGTATTGGTATGAATGAAGGTCATTCCATTGCAGTGTGTGGAGGGAGGGGGTGGGGGAGTTAACGCTGAGTGAATAAGCACAGGTATGGGCGAGACATGTGATTGTTTGCAAAGAGGACTTCATTTTTTTCGTTTTTATTGCGTTACTTTTTATTGCACGCTATATTTGGTTGTTGGTGTGGGCGTTCCCGGTCGCGTGATCCGGAAGTGTCAAAAGTGTGGGGTAACTTTATAACCCACACTTTTTGCGATGACGCACACTTCCAGTGTTGGTTAACGGGCTTTAACCTACGGAAATTTAGCGTGGCGTTCAGTTAGCGTGACGTCACAGCCGTGCTATAAATTGTGCTAAATTCACGAGAACTATGTGAAAAATATGGATTGTGTTGAAGGTTGATATGGAAGAGGTTTTATTGATCTTTTTCGGTTTTCTTTAGTGGAATGTAAATTCACTTAAAAGTCATATGTTCGCACAAGTGAGATAACTTTTTTTTGGGATTTCTTCCATCTATTTCATGTACAAAGATTCTTATATGTATTATAGCCTGCACTTACATGACTGAAATATACATGGGCATTATTAATGATAAATAAATCCATATGCAAACGTATTGTGTTAGTATGACCAAGGATAATATGGATTACCATAATCCGTATTACCCTTGGTATATAGCTGAGTGGTTGGGTTCAGTCTTTGATCTCAAAAGTAGAAGATTCGGTTTCTTTCTTTGACTTGTCTGACATTTTAGTTCGAAAGGGAGCGGAATGATTTGTAGGTTCTTATTTATTTTTAGCCAACCCACTTGTGAATACTCGGTGGGACAAAAAACGGATTTCCTTGTTACTGTGTGAGGAGAAAAGCCTGGAAAAACCAGCCGAATGGGAGAAAAGCCCCAGAAAAAACGCCGTGGGGGAAAAAAAGCAGAATTGTTTCGTAGATTTTTTTTTCGTGTTGTAGGTTAGGTTAGATTCGATCAGTTGCTTTGGCTCGAATTTCACCAGGTAGGCGAAGGAAGTTTTTCCAGGAAACACATTTTTGCTGCGGCTTTTTTTTCCTCCTGCTGTTTTTTCGCGCCTTTTTTTCCTGTGACTGTTTTTCCCTTAGATTCATTGTTGCAGCCCCTTTCGACCATAAGTTGCCGCATAAATACCTACAAATTGCTATCGCAAGGAATCTGAAGGTAGCTTGTCAGTTGTCTTTGCTTGGTTGACGCAGCTGTCTTGTGTTGTAAGTACACGCAAGTTTTTTATTTATTTTTTTAATACAAAAAATTACTCGCGCTGCAACAACAAGAAAGAAGCACGTGAGGGCGGCAAATTTGAGCTTGTCCAACCGAAACCATGAAGCCAACGCAGAAGGTATTAATGTAACAGTAAGGGCCCCCACGCACACGGTGGCTAAGCCGCGCGGCCAGGTTGCTGCGGCCAATGAGAATGCTGACAGTATATTAGCAAAGCGCACTTGGCCGCCGCGGCCAAACAGTCACAGCGGCCACCGGGATCGCGAGCGGCGTCCAGGCGACCATACTTGCTCCGTGTCATTTTTCACCAAATGATCGAAAATTATCAATGAAAAACGGACGTGGCCGCGCGGCACGTCGCCATGTTTTTTGGCCGCGACGACCACTGGCCGCACGACCTGGTTGCCCAGTGCGCGGGAGCCCTAACTTTCTTTGGTGTGCTTTGAATCACCTGAAGATGGAGTTCAGATATAAGGTCATCCAAGCACTTCTCCTTCAGACCTTCCAAAACAACAAGTGCAACACGCGACTGTTGAAGACAGTTTGGCTCCACAATCCACATCTCATGTCACCCTTCCAGTACCTTCCAAAACTACGATCAGAAGTCTTCAAGCTCAACATAGAGTTCCAAAACACGAAAGTAACGTCTCACCTTCAATTTAACGCAACTGATGGATTTGTAAAAAGTCGTCAGACAACAGCCAGCAGCAGGGCCGAAACGACCGGGGGTGGGGGAGGGGCTTCCCCTCCCTCTCCCCCAACCATCCAAGAAACACATACAGTTGGCAAATTCGAGTTGGTAAACTCGGATAAATTTTCAGTGCAAATTCCCGTTTCCACGAGTACTGGTTAATTATTATCATCATTCGGTCAGTTTGAAAGTAAAGTTTAAAATACATTTTTTTTTCATCAGTTTTCACAACACTTCTCTGTAACGTGGGAGTAACTGAAACGCTGGCCCTGATCATTTCTGGTTGCTTCCCTGCAGCTCTCCTCATATCCACGTGGGAAAAAAGAAATTTGCGTAGTTGGCGAAATTGAAAGTTGATTTGGCCGTTTTGTTTGCTATGTCACCACCATGACTTTAAAAGTATCATAGATAATATAGAAAATAAAAATAGCACAAAACTGTATCCTCACCGAGTTTGAAGTCGTTAACAATTAATTGGCGAAAATCGTACACAGTTGGCAAAACTAAAAATTGAGTTGGCTTTTTTACTTCTTCTTCTGTTAGACAGTGCCGCTCAGAAGGGGTTTCAGCGTGGTGCAACTCGTGTCTGGTATTTTAGGAGGGAAGAAAATTACTGATATATTAATATACCAAAAACACAACATCACTGCCAGGATTGAAAACGTTTCTTAAGGTAAAGCAGAAACATCAACAAATGCAGCATAAAACAATTCTGCCAAGTTATCGCCTTCTGAAGCTGTGATATTGAATAAAATCTCAAAAATTAATGCAGAGTTGCCTATTTGATTTACTAGTTCGTCTGCCAGCCCATCAGTGCTTTGGTTTTAGTTAAAACAGAAAGTGAACTAAAGCCGTACTTCATGAAAATTTATGGGTACAGTTGGCAAAATCGAAAACGAGCAGGAAAAATTGAATCAGCTGTTTGATTTTCTGTTGTCCTTTTTCTGTTAACCTATCGCCACTAAATTAGAATTTGTATTAATGCAGAAACAACTACATTTTCCAAATCAAACTTCTTAAAAATTTTAAACAATTTCGAACTGTGAAGGTCCAAAATTTGATAAGAGTTCCTAAGATATTAAAGGACAAAAGCGACCCAAAGGCCACGAAATGAGGGCAAAAATTACCCTAAGAGACCGGTAATTATTTATCGCCGTGGGAGGCCGGAGGAAAGGGGAGTCATGAAGTTTTTGGACCCTCTCAGAGAGGAATCATAAATTTTTCAGATCCCGTCAAAATGGGGGGTGGTCAAAAACACACTGACCAACCGGAAGAAAAAGTCATTTCTGGGCCTCAAAAATGGCACTTTCAGCAGTCAAAATTTCCAAAAACGGCTCAGCTTCCGGGGGGGGGGCGGCGGGGGCCGCGGGGGGTATGGGGAAGGTTTTGCAGCTATTAGTACCATAATGCAAGTATAGTTCTATTTAGTATAGCATCAAATGTGGAAGCTTTTCGCAATTAAAACCTCAAGTTGTTTTGGACAAAACTGAGGTAAAGAGGTTTCGCCATGTCTTTCGTCTTTCGACGCTCTGTTATTTTGAAACTGGAGCTTGTTTTTGTTTTAAAATGTGAAAGTTTATTTTACAATAATACCCCTCTAGATCTTGTTGTTTGGGGTAAAACTGAGAAAAAGATTTCATTATATTTCATCTTTCGATAGTCCATTTTTTTTTTAATTCTCTGCATCCCTGACCCCTCCTTGCACACAGAGGAGTCATCGTCATTCATTTTAGCCTAAAGATAAAAAATGTCCAATTAAGCCAACCACCAATTGTCAATGGCCAGCTGGCCTGTTTATATAATTTGAAACTGAATTCGGTTTAATTTAATTTGGAAAAAAAAATATATAAAAAAAAACATGATAGGTCACAATACAATTTTTACAAAACCTGCCATCCTAAAGAATGAATTTTTTTAAATCACCAAAATTTACACAATTTGTTGCTTCTGTGTTCACTGGAGGCCAGAAACAAGCAATACAAAAGTGTAAAATGCTTCAGCATGCGAATGGACCCCACTGGGGAGCTTACAGCGCTCCCCCAGACCCCTTAGCTGAGTTTGCCGGAGCCCCTAAAAAGTACTTTGCTGGAGACACTACTGTCATGTTTTTGACCAGTTGGAAAAATCATAAAATGAGTTGGCAAAGAGCGTCTCCCCCCCCCCCCCCCCTTCAGAAAAAAAAAGGTACCCTTCGCTACGGCCCTGGACAGCAAAAGTGCTGGATATTCAGTGCACATGAATTATGAGCCTTTTCGACTACTTCCGGAGCCGCTGGATGGACGAGTCATCGCAGACGTTGCGCCCAAGCCTTGTGCCAAACTGTGTCCAACAGATGTGCAAGTTTGCATTGAATTGTTTTGGTGGTTTAGGCTGTCACGAATTTCAGTGTTTTGTTTTTCACAGGTGTAGTACCATTAATTCGTAGTTTGCTATTGAGATTAAGCCTGTACTAGGCGTATAACTAAGTTCTTAAGATTGCTACAACACGTGAGTTTTCCGTTGTGTTGTAAAATTTAATTATGAATAATTAACGTACCCACTCCACCTATATGATTTCTGCCCTGTGCTCTGCGAACGAATTCGACACCTATCTTTACGAGTGCACCTGGGCAGCTGAGCGACCAAGAGTGGTGTATAAATGATAAAGGAAGCGGCTGCTTTGTTTCAAAACGTCTGAATTAGCATTAGCATTACCAATTTTTTTTTGGTTTTTTTTTTTTTTACTATTTGTTATTGTTTTCTGAATTTCGTGTACACTAAAAAAACTTTCACTATGCTATATTATGGCAAAAAGTTTTGTGTTTGTATGTAGTGCTCGGGGCCACCAGCCTTATAAACTGGGCCCCCTTAGCTCTGTACGAAAATCTGCTTAGCTCTCAGATGTAAAAAGCAATTACCTCTTTCCGAAAATATTTAGGTTGGGACGTTATTGGTCACAAACAGTCAAACACACAGACAGACGCACAAAATCCTAGTTCGTCGAGTATCCGAATTCGCTCACTCGGTCCGTACCTTTCTGATGGCAGCTGGCTAACTGGCTAGATTTCGATGGAAACAGGACATTGATTTTACTGATCAAATTTTACCATAGTTGTCCATAGTCAACAACATAAATAATCTTACCACAAGTATAAAACAAGTGGCTAGAGCGACTGCCTAGTTGCAACTGGTCTTCTGTAAACTTCTGCCACTTTCGGGCCACTTCCGCTTCATTTTTCCGGTTTTTTTTAACTGCTTATGCATAAAAGCCGTTATTGAAATAGAGTTGGAAAGAAAAAGGGCGCGCGTCGTGACGTCGTGATTGTCTAGTGACGTCACGTCCCCCTCAAGTCGTTTATTCGAACAGGTCAGTCCTATCACTTATTAGCGTCAGGCCGGACGTCCCAGTATGTCAGTCGATTAACCATAATTTTCGACGAGAACACGTGCAAACAAATTGTAAGATTTGTTATTGCACAGTTTATGATGAAATCGTTTGCCTATGGAGGGTTCTAGCTCCTTGATCAATAATTTTTCCCAATTATGCGTCCGTATGGAAAAGAAGGTGAACCGGAATTCAGGTTTTGACAACATCGCACGGAAAACGGAGTCCTATCTATGGTTCTCCTTTGGGTGAACCTATAAAAAAAAGGCGGCTACTTTGCGCTTCGTCGGTAACTGTCCCCGTATTTTACGCATATTGACAATTCGGTTAGTTATGCCGAATAAATAGCTCCTGCTAATCAGGTAATCCGATCCTTGTATAATCGGTGGAAGTTATCGGAATATTATTTAGTGTAACAGTTGTGTAGCATCAATTTTGACAAACATGTTAGCCCGTTTCGCGACCAATTGGGTAGTGCGTATAGCTGTAGTACGGAGGAGCCCGGATATTTTTCTACATGTTAAATAAGGCGTACTTCCAAATTCATTATACGATCACTTTCAATAGAAAAATAAAAAATAGAGAGCTTTAGCTGTAGAAGAAAATAGAAATTGGCTGGTCATTAATGGAACTCGTCCTGAATCGCGCACTTTTTTACTTAACAAAAGGTAACACGCTTTACGTTTGAATAAAGAATGCTGTCGATCTTAGTTGCTGGTTAAGGTTGAAACGATACCTTCCCTTGTAAAATTTACAGCGGGGGTAGAAGACGATAAAAATGTAAATAACGCATTAGGACGCGAGCAGGCTAGTGAGTTTTGAGATCATGGCCAACTGCGATAAGCGTAGCGACGACCTGGGTATAACGAAGAGCGGACGAGCGAGCGAAACAACGATCGGGATTTGTAATACAGAACTAAGTACTATCTTGAGGCGCGACAATGAAATACACAGGATTGCTCATCCTAATTACTTACTGCCCCCCCCCCCCCCCTTCCTCCTCCCCAACATAGAAAGCTACCAAACGAGAGGCTTGTTCATCTCGTCTCAACTCTGCGATTTTATATTTTTCATTTGATCTGGGATCCGGGGGGGTGGCTGGGTAGGGGGGGGGAGGGGGGGGGGGGGGGGGGGTTGGCCTCTTGCTTTGGGGTCTAGGCTGGGATCAACGTATTTAAAGGCAATTTTTTTTTACCCCAGGCTGTGCAAAAATATTAATTTTTTTATTCATT
Organism: Lithobius niger; assembly: GCA_023313725.1. Classification (NCBI taxonomy): domain Eukaryota; kingdom Metazoa; phylum Arthropoda; class Chilopoda; order Lithobiomorpha; family Lithobiidae; genus Lithobius; species Lithobius niger. The sequence goes on along the minus strand of JAHWFP010208864.1, from coordinate 6,522 downwards.
TACATTTTGTTTTATAAATCTAAGTATTCCCCGCCACTCCCCCTTCCAGAAAAAATCAACCGTGGTTGTATTGCATGCCTGAATGTTTAGACCTATTTAGTAGATTTGTATTACTGGAACCAATGTCTGGTCGCTGTTTTATTATTCATTTAAGAGCGTAATCGGAGCATTGGTTATGATGGCTTCTAGTGTACGCATAGCCTACCATGACTTGTGTCCACCGTTCTTCAACTGTCGTTTTACCTTTCCCAACCCAAATATAAGAAGCCGTGGGCTCATGATTTTTTTTTTTAGCATAAGCAGTTATTGTATTTATTTAAATTCTTGTTTACACCGTTTTAATTAATTTTTGGATGCTGAATCTAATGAAAAGCGTTTGTCTCTATCTGGTACCATTCCATAGATGATAGGCTCACTTCCACTCACTTGTGGGCCACTTCCGATTCATACTTCGGATTTTTTTTTATTACTATTAACTACATTTTGGACGCTGACTGCAATGGTGAAAACTATTTGTCTCTCTCTATACGTCATACCGTTCCATAGACAATGGGCTCACTTGTCAGCCTCTTCCGGTACTTGTGGCCCACTTCCAGTTTTTATTTATTCGTTTTAACAAATGTTTGGTCGCTGTGTCTAATGGTGATAACCGTTTGTGTGCATCTGGACAAATATTCTTGGTATCGTATTCCCCGTCTTTCATAGATAAACTGCAAGGGGAAAAAATGTCGAGGAAAGTCGAAAACAGTGAGTCGAGACGAGATTTTAACTGATGTTTAACGGGTGGAAATTCAGCTCGAGGAGATTGCGATATGGCCCATATACTTATACGTATCTACGGTAGCTATCGTAATTTGTGTCACTACCTTATGGGATTTTTGTATTACAAAACCTCAAACTCTTAACGTACATTTCATAAATATATCTATAATTAAAATAGTGCTTATCAAGATGACGTTAACATTGTAGCGCGCTACATTTAAAGAGGAGCATACCGTAGGGCCACCATGGACAAATCAGGGACGTAAAGGTCTGGGTCCCTGGACAAATATTTAGCTCTCTCTGCTGCAAGCAAGTCACGATGATTTCCACCAATGGACGCGGAAGTCCGGGTGAGGGCACATTGTCAACAACAATCTCGCACCGGACATTTTCTCGTAAGAGGCGCTCCTTTTTAACTTGGGTGGGCAACCACATTAGCAGTTAACCGGCGAAAAAAAGGATGTAAAATGATAATTACAGAGTTCAACCCCTGTAACCCCGTTTACCACCAACTGGGTTCTTAAGCTTAATATGTGATTCACACATAGTTTATTTTTGAGCTGCCTTGTGAACATAAAACAACTTGAATTTGTAGTGTTTACTGTTTTTCTTTTCCAGACAGGTGGGTGAAATGGGATTGGGTCCTATTTTTGTATAACTGACAAACCAGCGAGTTTCAAGTTTGTATTTTGTAGTTTGCGTTGAAATTAGTTACACAAGAGAAATGTTAAGTTCATAGAATCCTAGCTTGTTTGAACGTTTGAACCAAAAAGTAACGCTTTAAATGAAGGGTGTTTGCCTTCAATATCCAATTTTTTTGTTCCACATTGCTTGCCTCGCTCACGCTGCTGCGCTTGTTGCAGAGAAACATACAACAAAAGAACCCACAACTAACCAAAAACTCCTTTTGGAATGCTTTTTATTCTTAATAGGAAGATGGGGTAATAATTTTATTTTTTTGTAAGAATAATTTCGGCGAAGTGGGAATTTCCATTTCGCCGAATTTTAAGCATTGCATGTTAAGTGGGTAACCACGTAAATTTCTGGGGTGGCGGGGGGGCAAATGGGTAGGTTGTGGCAAGTCGGGGTGGGGGAGGGGGGGGCCCATTGTCCACCTTGCGTTGCCACTCAACTGGGGGTTTGTGCAGAATAAAATAAAAATACTGATTGAAAAATTAGTAGAAAGATCTTAGGAATGATTTTAAAAATGAAAAATAACAAAAGTGGAATTATGTGAAAGTAGTGGCACGTAGGGAAAAAAATCCCCCAAAAAAGTTCGAGAAAAAATTTCCATAAAAGCAAAATTCAACAATAATAACAACAAAGCAAAACAACAACAAATAACGTAATACGATTTTCTTTTATTTCTTCCTGAAGACCTTTTTCCGTGGACCATTTTTTTGTCCTCGGAAATTTTTTCCTGCCCACCGCCAAGTCGCATACAATTACAATTCGTTCCAAGACTTTACTATTTTAAGTGCGCTGGCATGCATGGTGCAAGTTTCTGTTGGAATTCTCCTTTTCCAGAAGCAGCTTGCGCGTAAAAGAACGCCGTTTTCCCACTTCATTCACTCTGGTGGCATTGTGCGAGCATACGTGTCATGTTCCTTATTGGCTTGTATGATTAGTGTGAAATTTTGTGGCGGGTAAAATCTTTTGGAAGATGGGTCACCTCACAACCCCCCTTCCCTCCCCCCTTCCCGTGGACCCTTTATAACGTCTATTTCTGTCGCTACAGCTATTGTTGCCTGGTTAGTTGGAGGCCAATCCTTTGAACACGGCACGGACCATTGACCAGCTCTGACCTCGTTTCCACGACGGGAATTGGGGGGGGGGGGGGGGGGGGTTTTGGTGGGGTTCTGCTCGGGACTGTGAGTCGTGACCTTTACCCCTACCGAGGTTTGGGGTGGTTTGGGGGCCCGTTGTCTCACCTGTACTGCCAAAATGGGGAAGCGAAACGCAATGCGACGGAAGTGGACCTCCACCTGCCCCTCTGACACCTTTCAGCATGCTTTCTGTGAACGGCATATGTTTGGTATAGTTCGCAGCACCCATCTGCCTTTGACGATAACCGTTAAGAAACGATTAGCCGTATTGTGTGGTTTGGAGGGAGTGCAGTGCAGTAAGACATCTTGGCTATTTTTATCTAGAATCTTAACAGACTGACGAACGCTTTTGGTTTCGGTTTTGGTTTTGAACATCTGCCTTGCTAGAGATGGCTTTTTCAGCTACAATAGAAGTGTGTCGAGATTTTCAGTGACTGCTCAGGAACTAAATTTGAAATAGAACTCTTCTTGGCTGCATTTTGTTCTTCTTTTGTCTGAAAGTATATTTCCCTCTGCGGATATTTTCCTTGAGTTGCAATTATCGGCTATAATAATTCATATCAAAAACCAAAACTGGTAAAAGGGGCCGTCAAGTTCTGAATGGTTCGGCCCTTCAAAGGAGTGATATCAACACACCAAAACATTCGCCAAGTTAATCGCACCGCTTAATATTCGAAGGTTAAATGAAAACTAGAACATTCCTACTTTCGGTACCAATGCTCAAGTTTTCATTTAATGTCCAAAGTATTATTCGGTGCGATTAACTTGGCGAATGTTTTCAGGCCCGGACTGGCCACAGTGCCAGGGTGCCAATGGCACATCCTTCCCATAGATTCGTAAGGGGGCCTTTTTACATTTTATAGTTACAAGTGAAATTTCTGTTACAGATGAATTTTGTCTCGGTGTAATTTCCTGGTTGCTTTTAAATTCTGGGTATTTTATAGCTGTCTTTAAATGACTGGACTGAAAAGACAGCTTAGGGCCCGGTCATTATTGTTCGCCTGGGAAGGGATGGGGGTGAAAGAAAAAAAAATTCATTTTGAGCCTCAAAAATTACTCTTTCACCAATCAAAATTTCTAAAAATGCCTCAACTTCTGGGAGAACCCTTATGATGTGAGTGTTTACCCGGTTTTGACGTAGTCAATAACACTGCTGTAGTTTTTTTCAATACATTATCTAAAAAATTCTTACTCCTGACTCCTTAGCTCGGCAGGGTCACAATATATTTTTCCTTGAATGGGGGGATTGAAAGTTTTGGAGGGGAGGGGGAGGGGGGATGGCAAATATGATGGTCACATTTTCATTTTGTCCGTCCCCTCCCCCCGGCCATAAATAGTGACCGGGTCTTACAAGCTCACATATTTTCACCTACAACCCCCTCCCCCAGTATTGTGTTGGGGGCATTTTTAACGTCATGGCACTTGGGCCACAGGGCTGCCAGTCCGGGCCTGAATGGTTTGGTCTATTGATGTCACTCCTTTGAAGGGCCGAACCATTCGGAACTTGGCGGCCCCTTTTACCAGTTTTTGTTTTTTAATATGATATCACTCCTTTTTTTAAAATTATGTATTGACTCAACTCCACTACCGTGCAGATGTGTAATAAAGTGCCACGTCAACAAGAAATTGGTTTTCAACAATTTGCTACTACCTTTTGCCTATAGGCCGAACTATTCTCAACTTAGTCACATTTTTATAGGTTTTTGGTTTGGTTTTAATTTTGTTGTAATTTGTTTTATTTAGTTAGTTTTGGTGTGTTGATATCACTCCTTTGAAGGCCTCTTTACCAGTTTTTGGCTTTGTTTATTTTACGTTGTTTTTACAGTTGGGTTATTTTTCGTGAATGGACGTGAATAAAATTTCTTTGCAACGTTGTTTAGATTTATCGTGATACAGTAGTGTGTCTAGGCACGCACGTCAGTATACACGTTCTTTTTGTCCGTACTTTGACCGTCCAATGAGAGACGATGCCGACAATACAAACAATGGTTATAACAATATTTTCGTACTTACGTGCCCTCCCACGCCATCCCCGTTACGCCCTCATGCTCCAAACCATAAAAAGTACACAGTTCGTATTGTACTACACCCATTCGTCCAATTTCATAGCTGGAAGCCTTCCCGTTATCTCGGTATCGATGAATAATCATCCTATGGGATTTAACATGGGGATGAGTGAATTATAGCTAGCTCGCTAGCTAGTAGTAACATATTTGCAACGTTATTGAGGGTCAGATTTTGCATTGAAAGCAGCTTAGCTGGCATTCCTACACGAGTTAATTTTTGTCAGGTCGCTCATTGCTCTCGATTTTAACACAATTTAAGCTTTTGTACCGCATTATTATTTTCCCCCAAGTACTTGAAATGTGCCCAACTCTGCTTCAGGATACAAGACACGGACGCTATGGCGCCGCGCTACAATGGTTTACAACCTCGACAGTTGAATTGATGTGATGTTTGTTGTGACGTTTATTGCCTAACTTGGTGCGACACACTAGCGATAAATTGTGGGTTTTAGCACGAATAACTCCTTTCCAGATTTAATTTCCCGATACCAAGGTGTATTTTGGATTATGGATTCTACCCCTGGCGAACTATATCGGGTTTATCAGCTGATGGGTGATGTCCCGCACTTGGCCAATCCGCGAGAACTACGTCAAGATGACGTCGACGCCGAAGGCTCATCGGCCGATAAATCCGATACAGTTCACCCCTGGTGGGATAACTGATTTGTCACGCGGTTCCTAACTTTCGAAATGAAAAACAAAGTTGTTGGGGTAAATGCAAAGTGTTCCTTCAGAGCCGTGTTGTTTATGCAGACTTTGCATAATTTTGTATTGATGCAGTCAGATTTGCGGCCGGTGAAATTTGAGCAGGGAGTGTTTTGTGTGTTACGGGTGGAATTTTCTTTAAAAAGAAGATGTAGGAGAAAGGCTTTTTTTTTTTAATTCAATGGTCTATCATCGTGTTGCATATCACGGAAACTTCATCAATTGAAGATTACGTTGTTTACCTCACGGACACGTCATCTGACATCCCCTCACTTTACTGTGCACGGCATTACCACACGTCAGTGTGGCGGAATGAGTATCACGTACGGAAGAGAGTAGAGATATAGGATATATCACTGATCGTTTTTAGCATTGTGAAAGTTAAGGACCGTGCGATAAAAATTAAAATTGGGTCACACAGTTTCTTGAAAACGGCATCGATTGGCAAGAAATGATATCAAAAACCAGGGTTGGACTGGGTTAGTTTTTTTTTGCATATGCCAGACAGTCAAAAAAGGCACCGGCCTTTTTTCTTTAGCGGGGGGGGGCCCCCGGCAAACTTCGGTCCTTTCAACATTTAGCACTCTGCCTTATTACCGTAACTTATGAATGATACACAGCATCGTAACTTGGAAAAAATAACCAAGCAAAATAATTTCAGAAAATAGTAGGTTTTGGTTCATCATTTCATTGAAAACAGAAATCTGTACCAGTAAGTTAGAATGGTAAATTTAACCAAAGCAAGGATCTGTGTTGAAAGCGGTGTGGTGTGTTATAATATTAACGTTTAAGTTACGTCTTTTTCCCCTTCCTCTCCCGTTATTTTTCAACCATTATCAAATGAAAATAAAGAAAAGCTAATATTAAAAATATGCTAATAGTAAAAACATGCATAGGGCGCCTATTGGCAGGCGGGTACACGGCCCAATCCGACCCTGTCAAAAACAGAAATCATTCTTAATGTCGTATAAAATGGGTGTATCTAATATATAAGTATGTAATTTGTCTTCAAACTAACGCTTTAAGTTTATCATGAAATCAAGGATTAGCGGTGAATTAATTCCAGGAACACATTGGAAAGAATTACAACGAGGTTTGTCTTCGGTATTGCGCTTTCGGGTTATTTCTAAGTGCATTGTTACATGGTTTGAAAGGTGTCTTGT
>JAHWFP010208863.1:0-10352 GCA_023313725.1 Lithobius niger | reverse complement strand
ACCCTCGTCTATGGTTCGGCGCTATGGCTTCTGGGAAGTTGGACTGCAAAATGAACTTCTTCTCGGCCTATAGCTACACTAATAGTGACTTTGATTACCCCCCCCCCCCCCACCTTCCCTGGAAAAAAGGTTCCATGCTTGGTCTCGGTATTGCAGATCAAGAGGTTCGTTCTAGCCAAGCAGCTGCTTCTCCGCCCCTGGCGATAGTTCTCGAGTCGTCCATAATCGTCTCAAGTTTGCTCCTGGAGTTTTACGTCTGTCTGTTCGCTTTCGTCCGCTGACCGATATTTTCACCCCCGCGCCATATCCCGTCTGATGATGGACTTCCGACATGCCATAAATTTCCAGGAACTACTTGAACGTTTCAAGTTTTAAAAGGGGTTACTTTGTATTCGACTTTCGTTGCTCGTCCTGTACCTTATTTAGCGTCGCACGATTTTTATTTGGAGTTGGTTATTGGCGGAAAGTCGTAAGATTACTTTTACGGCGAAATGTGTGTGATTTTGTGACGAAGCATAAACCATTTTGTAGCCGCTTTTTAAGATAGTGTGTGTAAGTTGCTTCTTTCCTGGGTGGTTATGGCATTTAAACCAGCTCGCCATTTAATCGAATATCTATTGATTTTAACCGGAGGCCTTCGTGGCTCCTCCCGGAACGTTGCCATAAAGTTAGGAGTTATGGAACGTCATCGTAATATATGACGTGATCGAAGTGTAAGCCCCCCCCCCCCAACTCGGCTTAAAGCGGAGGAGGATGGATTTCAACAAACTTTGCCCGCGGTACTGTTTAAAATTTAATTGCTGGCAAAGCGCTGGGTTCCAAGATGGCCACTTTTCGAATCACATTAACTTGAATTTTTTTTTAGATTGGAATCGTAATAGCTTTTAAAACGTACGCTTTTGAAGCACATGTTAAAATAGTAACGTAAACAGCTTATCTGTACAGCACATACAATAACGGCAGCCGGCTGCAGAGTCACTGGCGGTAAAGCAATTGCCCTTTTAGTCAAGCTAATGCTGTGGGAGAGGATTTCTTATACCTAAAAATGTGCGATTATTTTTTTGTATTTGCTGCAAATTTCAGCAATTTGTGGAATCTCTTCTCCCCCGATACATAGTCTTCTACATCTACATAATAAGGTCGTTGAACTAAGTAAGAAAGTAGGTATAAGTAAACAATCACTTTAATCGCTTTTCATTCTTCGTGTACGTGTTATGGCTTTGCTACGGCGCCTAACAATTTCGTCTAAAACGTTGATTGTTGATGGTAAAATGAAAGAATCCGTGTTTCAGCTAAAGGCATATAGTTTCGAATCAAACTAAGCCACGTTGTTAATTTTGAGGCCTACTGACCTCGAAATTGGCACCTAAACACGATGGAATGGCTTACTTATTTCGTAAATGCGGGCTTTCAGAACTGAGCTGAATTGTTTCAAACTGCACACCAACAATTACTGCGGAGGATTATCATTGCTATCTTGCAGAGTGGCCGACAACATAAGACCTGTCGAAGTGAAAACAAAACAATAATAAGGCATTGTTTTTCCGGGCGATTTGCTTTCTGCCTCTCCCAGAATAAGATTTCAACACCACCCGTCTGTACAATGAACTACAGCAAGCAATACGACATTATTAGCCAGTGCAATTTTTTTTTTCACACAACGATGCTGGAAAATACATCGACGTGCCAATTTTGAAAACGGCGCATACGGGATGAGCTGATTGAGTGAGCGAACCGAACGAAAATCACCGTTTGTTAAGCCAGTATGTGCAAAAATTGGATTGAACAAACTTAATTCGATGAAAGCGTTTGTCGGCCAGTATGCACAAAATTGGGATTGTAGAAACTTAATTCGGTGAAACATGGACATACACATAAGCAACCTGACCGTGCCAGTGTTGCAAACGATGGATCCTAGACCAACCGTGCGTAGCACGGGCTTCCTCTAGTCTACATATTAGATCGTATAATCAAGACTACAACTTTTAAGCCCTGCTTAAAGAGTTAAGTAAGAACTGATGGTACCGCGCATCTGGTAGAAGGGAAGCATTGGGGGATGCTTTTCAGGGTCTACTTGCTCGTCAGAGACGAATCTTGAATATGACGCTATTTTAACGGAATCTTTGGCCACGTCGACTAAGTGGTCGACCGGAACCTTTTTTTTTCACGTTCGGCGGAAACCGAAACCCCTTCCGAAGCCGAAACCACTACCGAAACTGGCAATTGTGTCGAAACCGAAACCAGTAAATCTGTTTCAGCCGAAACCGAAACGACTACGGAAACCGGAACCAAAACCTAATCTGAATAATATCAGTGTCAATAATGACAAAAAGCAAGGATAAAATCATAAAATTATGAGTGTAGGCTATGATGGTTTTTCATAGACAAAGTCTAGACTGGAATGCAGAGCTCGGTTTACCGATTTTCTGCCCTAGGCTGAGAAAATCCTCGCACGTCCTTCCACCCCCACAAAAAAATGGTTCAGAATTAAAAAAAACTGTCAATGTTGCAAAAAGACGTCAGGACTTTCGTTTGTATTTTTTTTCTTTATTTTTGGTCAATAGCCTTTTTTTTTAATTTTAAAATCATTAATTCGTGTTTAAAACCATTACCAGAAAAGGGATTCATTCAATAACTAAAAGCTGTGCTTGAAACATAAATAAAGAGAAATGAAAGCATAAATTCCCTCCAGTGCAATGATGCCATTACAATTATGATAAAATTCGGATTGAAAGAAAAATGGCTTGGCGTGGCAGATGAAAGCTGGATCTGTGATGGGGCCGCGTGGTGTCAGCACTCGTAGGCTACAGTCTAGTTAGTCTACGCAGAAATCTGCAACTGCCAGGAGGCAGCTGTGGTTTCGGCTTCACCGAAACTGCAGCATGGAATTCAGCCGAAACCGAAACCGTAACCGAAACCAGTTAGTGGGTTTTGGCCGAGAACGAAACTGAACTTTAACTTCATAGCCGAAACAAGAACCGAAACCGAAAATTTGCTGGTTACGGTGCCAAAACCGGTGAGTTGCTCGTCAAACCCGAACCTCGAATATGCCGCGATTTTGATGGAATCGTTGGCTACGTCGTGTGCAAACATGGCAACAGTAGCGTCAAAATCGCGTCATGTTCGAGGTTCGTGTTTGACGAGCAACTCACCCCAGGGTCGTATTTAACGAACAACTCAACACTGCTGGGTGAGTTCGACACTGCTCGAATATGAACGTGGTTTTGACGCAATTGTTGCCATGTTTCCACACGACGTGGCCACAGATTCCAACAAAATTGTGTCGTGTTTAACGAGCAACTCTACCCTGGGGTGAGTTGCTCGTTAAACACTACACAATTTTGTTGGGATCTGTGGCCACGTCGTGTGCAAACATGGCAACAATTACGTCAAAACCGCGTTCATATTCGAAGTTCATGTTTGACGAGCAACTCACACCAAGAGTCGAGTTGCTCGTTAAACACGTCACAATTTTGTTGGAATCTGTGGCCACGTCATGTGCATACATGGCAACAATTGCGTCAAAACGCGTTCATATTCGAGGTTAGGGTGATTTGAGTTTTAGGTAGCGCTGATTGAGTGAGCATTGAATGAAAATCAGCGTTTGTTAGCCAGTGCGCGCAACATTTTAAGAAACTTAATTCGGTCGAATATGCATGGACATACACATGAATCCCATACCTATAACCAGTCTTGCAAACCGTGCATCTAACACTACCCATAGCACGGGCGTAGCATGGGCTTCAGCTACTGTTAATATATGTTTCGCATTGTAAGGGATTAAACATTTTTGTGTAGATAGCTTTACTTACGTGTGCATACCACAACAAACTAGACGAACTGAATAATAAAGTGCCTTTGTTTTAGGCGATCCCTTGCAATGCGAAACTTAATTATGATTCCGTTGCTGAAAGTTGCAGCAACAGCCAGTAAAATCAAAAAATTAGCGCGCTTTTAGGCCTAAGAAGTCCTCTCTCGCGGCATTGGTTTGTCTAACGACGCCGTTCGATTTTTTTTTTACCTCCACTGCCCGTCGCCGCTAGCTAAAGAACTGGTTCCAGATGGGAGCTTCGCAGCGAATATGGCATTTGTATTGTAGATTGGTTTCGAAAACTGATACGAGTCACAATTTTATTTATATTGGCGTTTTTCAAGCATTGGCCAATGTCAATATACACCGTAGAAACTTTAAAGGCAATCTAGAGAAGATTGGATTGGCTTCCCAGCATACCACCTATATGCCAATACAAACACACCATGACATACATAATGGTTAGATCAACCGTTGAATTCATTGGCTTAGCGCAGGCCTTCGATGGCTACTAACTCGTAGTAAAGCCCAAGAAATCTCATATTTAGAAAAAAGTCACAGGAAAAAATTACACGCTGCGGGAGAGGGGTTGGGTGGGAGAGACAACAAACATTATAAGCCTTCTCATTCAGGAGTGCCAGAAGCTCACTTCCGTAATAAACGAAGAGTGAATCTGCGGGCATGCGCAATCAGAATTGTGGAGGGACGTGCAGGAATGTTAAACATTCTAAGCCTCCCTAATAAGAATTCCCAGAATATGCGGAGGCCATGGAAATCATTCACAGTATAATTCATCATTTGTGATTTTTTCCCCGTGTGAATTGTTTCCCTCGACAAATTTGTGATTTTTTCTGTGACTTTTTTTGTGTGTGATTTTTTTCCTCCGTCCTTCATGACCTCGCCTCCTGCATCTCCTAAAATCGCGCATAATAAATTGGTTCGTGGATCAAGACTTATGCCAGATTTACCATTAAAGGTACACTCCGCCTGCCTTATAACAGCCACGCGCAGATCGCCATCCGCGTATGTTACAATCGCACCGTTTCGTGAGCCTTGGCGTAGTAATACAAGGCCAGCTGAGATAGTAGCTGCAATCGGAACGTAGCTAATATCTCAGTTTGGCCTTGGGAATAGTAGACGAAACAGCATCAACACAAAGATTGTGTCGTCAAAACCGGAATGATTTTCGATCACGCTTTATAATTTTGTAGGCTAGTATCTTATAATATTTCTTCGGCCATCTATTGGCATAAATAATTTTAACTTTTACCGTATTAGTCTTTTAGATTTTTGATCTCGTGGTAATTATTAGTGAACGATTAAAAATTAATACATGCACACGCGCAGATGAAACGTCATGGTTATTGTAAGCGCGCAAAGGATCATTATAATCGCAGGATGCTATTAAATTAGTTCCCGATATTCAACAGAAAATCTCGTAGACCGCCACGCTTTAAAACGAATTTTTAGCAAGGGATTGACTAACGGTAGGTAAATAGAACTTTGTTGTGGATAATCTTGTGGAGGATCGAGAAAAATGGCGGTGGGAAGAATGTACTTTTAAAATTTACCATTTACCATTTTTTTTTTGCTTATGTTATCTCAGTTTGGAAAGCCGCTGCAAAAAAATGTCAAACAACAAAATCAACCAACCGCAGAGCGGAGCGTCGTTGCAGCAGCGATTTTGCTCACGTCTCCCACCAGGGAGTGTTGATGGTCCCAGGTGCATGGTGGGTCACGGTGTGCCGGGACAAAATGACTGTCGATGGGTCGGCCTTGGCTCAGGGCTCCTCATTAATCTGATTACCTTCTGATTGGAGCCATAACTTGGCTCCAGGCAGCGTCCCAAGATCGTAAAGCCGTGCCGGGAGAAGCGTCACCATGGCAACCGGCTCGCCTGATAATGACAGGACTAATCATGGTGGTTAACCCCCACTGTCGTCGTTCCTTGGCGGTTAGGCCTAAACATGGGTTCCTATTAGGTTAAGGTATTGGCGAAACACTAATCGTTTGAATAAAAAGCTATTCGTATTGTCGATACAGACGTAGCAAGCAAATTAAAAGGTTGTAGCCGAAAAGGACTTGATAACAGAGAGGGGCGTACCGAAGACAAAATATTGCGCCGGGGAGGGAGGAGGGTGGTTATTGGCGGAACACTAATCGTTTGAAGTAAAAATCTATTGCCTCTGAGGAATAACAGACAGGGGTTTACTGAAGACGAAACATAATATTGGGAGGGGGAGGGATGCATGCACAAGTTTCCCCCTTTTCCACTGACCCGTGACAGTACTTTCTGTTACCTTCCAAGATGGCCGACGCGTGACAGTACTCTTTGTTGCCTTCCAAGATGGCCTATGCATGACAGTACTATAGGTTGCCTTCCAAGTTGGCCGATGCATGACAGTACTCTGTTGCCTTCCTAGATGGCCGACGCGTGACGGTAATCTGTTGCCTTTCAAGATGACCGACGTGTGACAGTACTCTCTGTTGCCTTCCAAGATGACCGATGTGTGACAGTACTCTCTATTGCCTTCCAAGATTCCAGCACGTGACAATGCTCTGTTACCTTCCAAGATGGCCGACACGTGACTGTACTCTGTTGCCTTTTAAGATGGCTGTTGCGGGACAGTACTCTGTTGCCATCCAAGATGGCCGATGCTTGACAGTACTCTGTTGCCTCCAAGATGACCGAGTGTGACAGTACTCTCTCTTGCCTTCCAAGATGGCCGACACGTGACAGTACTCTGTTGCCTTCCAAGATGACCAACTGTGACATTACTCTATTGCCTTCCAAGATGGCCGACGTGTGACAGTATTCTCTGTTGCCTTCCAAGATGGCCGACACGTGACAGTACTCTGTTGCTTTCAAGATGGCCGACCCGTGACAGTACTCTGTTGCGTTCTAAGATCAGAAGGCTTATGGTTGAAAATTAAAGTGCGCTTAGAATGAAATCGTTGGGTTCTATGTTCGTCAGTGGCATCGTATTATCATATGATTGTAGTAAGTTTGATTTGAACATGTTATAATATTGACTTATCCGAAGCAGCCTACTATTGTCAAACTTTGCTGAGAGATTTATAGTTACGCTGGAAGTCCATTGGGCCATGGATTCGCATTTACGAAACCGCGTTGTTATTGAGTAAATCCCCGGATAATAATCGCTGCTGTGTATTGATTAGACTTCAGATTCAGACTAACCACTGATATTGGTTGAGAATTTACGCTCTGCTTGCAGCATGCCTGCCTTTTAGTTTGCACGTAATGGTCGGTTCGGGAAAAGGGGAACGCAGCCTCGGACATTTCGCTTTGAGAGTGCCGCAAATTGGTGGCAAGTGAATTCCAAATCTGGTAATTTTAAAAGTAGTAACTTTAAAACGGACTGCTATTCCTTACGCAATTAACGGTCATGTAAAGCCATTGACGGGTGCTACGACGGGTGCGTGTCATCCTTAAACAGGTTACCACTTATCTAGGCTGTAACCAAGATTTTTTTTGGGGGGGGACGGGGCTGGGCGCAAACTGGCACTTCACCCCCCCCCCCCAAGAAAATTTTACACCTCCCCAATTTACGCCCTCCCCATCACTACTGTGAAGATATACAGTCCTACCCTTAAACTAGAACGAAATACCATGTGGTCAGATCATCAATTGTAGTCGGTCCCTAATTATTGTAGCTGGGTGTTTTGTCAATCATGGATTAGTAGTAGCCGGTCTCTAATTGTAGCCGGGTGTTTTGTCAATCATGAATTAGTAGTACCAGTCTCTAATTGTAGCCGAGTGTTTTGCCAATCATGAATTAGTAGTAGCCGGTCTCTAATTGTAGCCGGGTGTTCTATCAGTCATGAGTTAGTAGTAGCCAGTTTCTAATTGTAGCCGGATGTTTTGTCAATCATGAATTAGTAGTACCGGTCTCTTATTGTAGCCAGGTGTTTTGTCGATCATGAATTAGTAGTATCGTTCTCTAATTGTAGCCGGATGTTTTGTCAATTATGAATTAGTAGTAGCCGGTCCCTAATTGTAGCCGGGTGTTTTGTCAATCATGAATTAGTAGTAGCCGGTCTCTGATTGTAGCCAGATGTTTTGTCGATCATGAATTAGTAGTATCGGTCTCTAATTGTAGCCGGGTGTTATCAATTATGATTTAGTAGTAGCCGGTCTCTAATTGTAGCCGAGTGTTTTGTCAATCATGAATTAGTAGTAGCTGTTCTCTAATTGTAGCCTGGTGTTCTATCATTCATTAGTTAGTAGTAGCCAGTTTCTAATTGTAGCCGGATGTTTTGTCAATCATGAATTAGTAGTACCGGTCTCTTATTGTAGCCAGGTGTTTTGTCGATCGTGAATTAGTAGTATCGTTCTCTAATTGCTGCCGGGTGTTATCAATTATGATTTAGTAGTAGCCGGTCTGTAATTGTAGCCGAGTGTTTTGTCAATCATGAATTAGTTGTAGCTGGTCTCTAATTGTAGCCGGGTGTTCTATCAGTCATGAGTTAGTAGTAGCCAGTTTCTAATTGCCGAATGTTTTGTCAATTATGAATTAGTAGTAGCCGGTTTCTAATTGTAGCCAGGTGTTATGTCAACCATGAAGTAGTAGTAGCCGGTTTCTAATTGTAGCCGAGTGTTTTGTCAATCATGAATTAGTAGTAGCCGGTTTCTAATTGTAGCCGGGTGCTATCTCAATCATGAAGTAGTAGTAGCCGGTTTCTAATTGTAGCCTGGTGTTTTATTAATCATGAATTAGTAGTAGCCGGGTGTTTTGTCAATCATGAATTAGTAGTAGCCGGTTTCTGATTGTAGCCGGGTCAAAATGGTTTGATTTTGATAAAAATTGTTACTGGGTGACCGGTGTTGCTGAATATTGACGCCAGTTGTGCTTCATTGATTCGTTTGGTTAAGGTTTACGAACTCAAATCGAACTCAATGGCAACGTAGTAGTAGTAGCCGGTCTCGAATTGTAAACGGGTCAAAATGGCTTGATTTTTAACCAGTAGCCCGGGTTACAAATAGAGGATTTACGGTACATAAAAAAGAAACAAATGATTTTATTAAAAAAATTGAACTGGGTATGCTTTTTCACACCCGCTTTAGTTTTTTTGGGGGGGGGGGGGGGCCCTTTCCCTTCTTCTTCTCCCCCCCCCCCCAAAAAAAAAAATGAAGCGGACGTGAAAAAGCTTACCCAAGTCACGGGTCTGCTTGCCAGATAGTATAGTTTCTCTTTGTTGTGCATGAGGAAAACGGGGTTGGCCTTTTAAATCAAGGGCACACGATTTGAATCAACGAAAAAAAAATCATCGATTTAAATCAGTTTTATTTTTAGTAGGCAATTTACATAGGAGGACAAGTGAACTCTATAGTTACGTGGCAGCAAGAGAAAATCCGTTGGGGGTGTTAGGAAGTGGACACACGTGGTTTGATCACACAATTACCTGGAAAAGATTACCAAAGTTGTACTCTTTGTGAAACTGTAGCCGTATATTAGTTAGGTTCTCAGCTCAATAAAACAGGTTGATTATTCTTCAGAAATTTGTAACGTACGTCTAGAATAATAAAAAAAGAAGAAATGGTTTACATGATTTTAATTGAAGCAGGCCACATCGGATTGCAAATGTAAATTCACTTTAAAGTATAGGCCTAATTTTAGCCACAGAAAAAACGTACGCTTGTGCGTTTTGTTTCGTATGAAACTCCAAGCAGCGTAACCCAGGTGACATGTGTTTAATATCCTAAGTATGTATATGGTTAGGGTGCGTTCTTGTTTTAAGTAAGATTTTTAATTGGCGTAGAGTGGTATTGTTTTTAGTGTTTAGCACTTGTTACGAAAATAACTAATCAGTATGTAGTTTTAAAAGATTAAAAAATCGATTAATATTATAAAAAATCTGTTTGTGGCCGTTAGGTCATAATTAAGAAAGATGTGGCCTTTAGGGCAGTTCTAAGCTCGGATGGAGCCTGTAGCCAGAATCCTGACCGGTATAGCACAGTCAGTGGTTAGAGCATCCAGCTAGTAAGCGGCTAAGCGGGAAGTCGTGGGTTCGAGTCCCCGTCGGGACAGTTATATTTTCTTTCTTTCTCAGCTTTAGTATATCTTGTATCCTCACAAGGTCAGTCTTTAATGCAGACTATTTTCATCCTTATGTCTTGTGATTTGTTCTTTATTCCTAAAAAAAAATCTGGTGTAAATCACTTGAAATAAATCTTATATATATTTTTTCGAATCCTGTTTCAAAACTTCCTTTATTCATCCCTTTTCACCATGTCCACAATACGGGGGATCGTCGTCCTTCTCTATACCATGCGCCATGGTTGTTTGCTGTGACGTGCATATCACGTGATTGGGGTAGTCCAATCAGACGGCCAAACAGCCGTTGTTCTCGTTCGTCATTGGCTAACTCGTGATAACGTCACGGCAAACAGCCATTGCGCATGGTTTAGCACATTCCATGGATACAGCGTCTATACATACAGGGTGGTCTAAAAATCTAGTCATACGCAAATGACTGCCGATATAATGGTCCTACGTTAATTCTGAAGACATATTTGTAA